>JBBPBP010009779.1:5490748-5505013 GCA_037974735.1 Cicer chorassanicum
AAAAAGAATTCAGTAGGAGGTCTCCCTCCTAGTCAGCGACCTCCCACTGTGCACCCTCCGTGGCGACATGCAGTCTGACCCAAAAAATAGGACATTTTAATATAAAAAAATTCAAAAAGTGGCGTTTTGTTAAAAATTAAAAAAAAAAAGGATATTTTGGAAAAAAAAAAACTCTTAACTGGTCATTCTGGGCCAGCATTTATGGGTAGTCGCTGTAGTAGCACAGAAACGATTAGGCCCAATACGAGCTTGACCATTAATGAGGATAAGAACGATTCAAGTCCCCTCTTTTCCACTGGTTGAAACCTTGTACACCGAAGTTGTAGCGATTGACTAATCCTCACTGTATTTTATTTATTTAGATTCATAACGATAATAGAGATGTATCGCAGTGTGTATTAATCTTATAACTCTTAAAACACCAATAATCTTTTTGGTGGCTAATAGCAAAGCATACAAGGATCAATAAAAACAACACATGTAAATAATGAGCATTTCTAAACTGTAATTACAATGTATTTATTTCATGGTTTTGAATTTCTTTTATTAAGGAATCATCTCTTGGAATTTTTATATAAAAAATGTAATATTATTACAATAATGCCAATGCATCCAGCATCAGTAACAAGAAGAGGATAAAGCAAAGGAAAAAACCTATTCAAAAGAGCAAAAAGAATTTTAAATTAATCTATTGGTCCCTATAGTTTTATTGAATTTTCAATTAATTCTCTATAGTTGAAAATTGTTTAATTGAATTCATGTAAATTTAAAATTTTGAAATTAGATCCTTTTTACACTAACACTATTGAATATTTGAAATGGAACGCTGCAAAAATCATTTTCAACTTTATCCTTTAAAATTATAAAATCAAACTTTTACTATTAAGCTACTATCTCATAGACATCAAAGTAAGGTGACACAATACAATAATTTGAAAAGACATATTAGAAATTGCATTAATTTTTGCTCAAGAAAATTCAAACAAATTTTCCTAAAAAAACAAGTTTAGCAAATCATAGCATAAGAAGTTATTTGGTCTGACTTTAGACTCGTTTCATATAGACTATGGAAAAAAAATTGACATTAAATAATTTAGAAATAATTTATTAGAGATGTTTTTCTTAAAAAAAAAAAAATAGTAATTATTTTTTGTTTCATAAAAAGATTTCTCATTTAAAAAAACTCTAATATTATTTATAGATTTAGATTTTTTTAATAGACAAATGAAAATTCTGAAGAATGATCATTTTAAAAAATAAGCTATAACGGGCTCATAAAAATTGTGGCCCATATGTGATAAGTCAGGCCCATCCCTAAATTGGGCTTGTTGTTTGTGAGCGGAGAAAGGGTTTCGTCTATCTCCAACTGGCTCCTGGTAGTGAAGACGAAGAAGCGATGAGTGTAGAAGATCTTCCTCAGAAGGAACTGAACGTGCTGAAAGGTCACGAGGGTGGCGTGCTCGCCGCAAGGTTCAACGCCGACGGAAATTATTGCCTGAGTTGCGGCAAAGACCGTACCATACGCCTCTGGAATCCTCACCGTGGCATCCATATCAAAACCTATAAATCCCATGGCCGTGAAGTCCGCGATGTCCACGTCACCTCGTACTCTCTCTCCCTCTCACTTTACTTCATTCATGATATATTCTGATTGTAATGTAATTTGATTTGATTGCTACGTTAGAGTCAATTATGAAATTTATGTATATTTAGAATGCAAACATGTATAAGTTTTTATTATTTTTGCAACTTAAGAGAAAACTAATCATGTTTAAGTTTGTAGTAAGTCATGAAATGTAACTGAATTTACGCGTTGTTTACTAATATTAGGGACAATTCCAAGTTATGTTCATGTGGTGGAGATAGGCAGATATTCTACTGGGATGTTGCAACGGGGCGTGTAATTCGAAAATTTCGTGGTCATGATGGTGAGGTACTTTTTATTCTCTCTACTGTTATTGCCTTATTGTCTTTTACTTTTAACAAATGACACCTATGAAGCACGGATACAACCACATACATAGCGGACCGCCATTGACACTTCCACACTGGTAATAATTTGAAAAAATGAAATATATGAATGTAACTAGTCTACATGTCTCAGTGTCGGTGTTGGATACTGGACACGCCTTTGATGCGAAGTGTTGGTGCTACATTATGACACCAATTTATATATGCATGGATTCTAAACCTATGCCAATGTGCACATTCAACATAGGTGACCCCTGTATTTTTTTTTATTTTCTCAAATACTAGGTGTCTAGGATCCATTTTTAAAACTTAGTTTCATATGCAATGATAAAAAATTCAAACTTAATTACTCAAGAGTATATATGGTCTTGAGCAAGGTTTGAAATTGTAGCTGCATAGTGGTTTGTGATATTGTGAAAAACTGAAGATAAATGCGTCTAATGTAACCGCAATTGTAGTCAAGATATGGTCTCGGGGACATAAAAAACCTTGACGACATAGCTGCAATTGTGGGTGCCCAGCCTTTTTTATAACCTTGATCTTGAGCTCTCAATAATTGTTATTATTGTGATATACTAGTCTATTGCCCCACCCAACCTTAAATCCAGAGCAGGCAATAAATTTATAGTGCCTGATAGGTAATTTGTTCTGCAGGTAAATGGTGTAAAATTCAATGAGTATTCATCTGTTATAGTCTCAGCGGGCTATGATCAATCATTGCGTGCTTGGGACTGCAGATCCCACAGCACAGAGCCAATTCAGGTTGATTTCATCAATTCATTCCCCTAACCTCACTTATTTCTTCATTTATTACATGTGAATTGTGATGCACCCAATTTATTTCTGCTGGCTTTTTAATCAGGAGTCACAAACTTGTAAATGATATGCAGATTATCGACACATTTGCAGATAGTGTGATGTCTGTTTGTTTAACAAAAACTGAGATTATTGGAGGAAGTGTTGATGGAACTGTTCGAACATTTGATATTCGTATCGGCAGGTTTGTTAACAATTTATATAAGATCTATATTTTTCATAATTAATGTGTTTATGTTAAAAAAACACTTTGTAATACATATCAGGCAATATTTCAAATTAGACACTTCTATTGTTGCCATAAATTTTATGTGCATTATGAAATTTTACTAAGCCTCTCTATTCTATTCACTAGAGAAATATCCGATAGCTTAGGGCAACCTGTCAACTGTATATCAATGTCAAATGATGGTAACTGTGTCCTAGCCGGCTGCTTAGACTCTACTGTGCGTCTTCTGGACAGGTACGTTGGTAACATTTCTGGAACATTTACTACGAATCCATGCCCCTGTTAGATTCATTTTCCTTACTTCTGACAGATCCACTGGTGAACTATTACAAGAATATAGAGGACACACTAATAAGGTTAGTCTGCAAACTACTAAACTGGTTATAGCACTTTCAAATGTTCCGTATATGTAGCATTATCTACTAACAAGGTTAGTATGCAAGTTGATATTCTGTCATTAGTATATCTGCATTTGTGTAATACTATTTATTGATTTCTGCAATTACCAATTCCTGAAGCATGTTTTTCCTGTTTTAAGTAACTTCACTGTGTTCAGTTCAAACTTTTTTGGTGTGAGCATTTTCTGAAATTGACCTGTTTATATTGAATTATCCTCAGTCTTACAAATTGGATTGTTGCCTTACCAATACGGATGCTCATGTAGCCGGTGGCTCTGAAGACGGCTTCGTCTATTTCTGGGATCTTGTAGATGCATCAGTTGTGTCAAAATTCAGAGCTCATTCGTCAGTGGTAATTTTTTTTTTACTAATTTATTCTTTCTCGAAGAAAACTGTGGAAGGATGATACCTGAAAAACATCGCATAGCTTTCCTTATTTTTTACTCAACGTATAGCTTTCTTGAACTAATACTGTAACGCAGAACATGTTTACGGTTTTGTCAAGTTTTCAATTTCCTCTTTGACGGGGAAAAATCGAGGACTTCTTAGTACTGACTTGGTCATTTGAATTAAAAATAATCGTTACTACAAACCCTTAATAATTGAAGATGGAATGATAACTTAGGACAATGTTTAGATTGATTTATTTGAAATTATCTATTGGCATAATTATTTATGAGATAATTTGGGAGAGCTTATGGAAACTTATGATAGTCCATAAGTTGTTTTCAACTTATTTCTATAAGCTCTCTACTATAGCTCATGAAACATCTAATATAGTTTATAAAAAAAAACTATTTCACTTTATTTTATCTTTTGTTCATAACACTTATATAATAAACGTTTATGCTATAAGGACTTAATTAGTGATTATCCAAACAGAACCTTAGTTGTGAACACAACATTCTCTCCCCCATAACATCTAAAACAGTTATTATTTTATTAACTTAATATTGGTGCAATTTTGGTTCACTAGAGGAACTTTGTTATTACATTAATTATTAATTTGTCTACCTTATGCAACATTTTATTATTGTATGTTTCTAGTCTAATTACAATGTCATCATTACCTTTACATTAGATTTTCTTTGTCAGGTAACAAGTGTAAGTTATCACCCAAAGGATAACTGCATGTTAACTTCATCGGTAGATGGAACTATTCGTGTATGGAAGACATAAGGAACAGCATGCAAACAAGTTTCTCTGAGGCATGCATCCACCCATGCCATAAGGCAATACAAAGTACTATGATGATGATGATGATAACATGCCCAATTGTAATTGGACTCGGCACATACCATGTTACTTCAGGTGTTATTAGATATATATAACATCTTTTGGGAGGTTTGGCTTACATGTGCATTTTGTTTGGAAGATAGTAAATAACACATGATGTGAGTCAATTGCTGATACATGCAAACCCTGATATTCAGTCAAATCATAGAACAGTTTTTTGTCACCATAAGAAAAATGGTATTGGGTAAAATGAGTTATGTTGTATCAATTATTCATGTTTTTAATTTTACTCGGTTGATATTATCCTGATTTTTTTGTGTTACTTTGTGTCGGTTGAGTCTTTACTAATATTGTTGGCTAACTAACAAGTGGCTGCGAGACTGTCATGTAGCTACAAATCTATGCTGTGACCTTTATCCGTGACTTGTGTTTTCCAATGATCTAACACCAGCACAATCGTAAAAAATGCAGACAGCGATGTTTTGAATACATTTATTTGTATTTATTGGCTACCTTGGGGAAAATAATTCTTTTTTTTTTCTTTTTCAAATCAGAGTTGTTTATCAAATTGATTTAATTTTTTTTTTCATATCCCTCCAATTCTCTAAGAAAATAGACTTTAGTAATATAGAGTTTGACCATATAACCAAAGGCCTACAATGAATTGTTATAATAAGTGTTTGAACTTAAGTATTTTAGAAGAATTTATTTTTCATAAAAATTTGTTAATCATTTGAGTTTAGCTATTTATTTTATCGAATTGATGTAATTAATAATTTGATAATTATTTACTCTTTGTTAGTGTATAAAAATAATTTTAGAGATTAAATTCACTTGTTCATAAAATTAATGCAATCAGAAATGGTGTATATGTCGTACGACACGTCGGTTTATGAGTCACCTTTTGTGCTTCGTGTTCTTGTTTAAGTAAAAAATTAACTCAGTTGTTCTGGCATCTACCTGAACGTGAGTTAAAAGACTTAAATTACGTCCAGCTTGTAATGTTGTGGTCTAATAATAAAAAGTAAAAAGTAGATATTAGATTTGATAAATTGCAAATTTAATTTTAATTAATTTATAAATATAAAAATAATTTTCTTCGTATTTATTCGATCAGTTGCACTCATACCATCTCTCACTCTAATTTCATATTAAAAAAAAAAAAAAAATCAAGTCTCGCTGTCACATTTTCTAGGCAAGATGGATTCACCTGTACATGTGGCTTTCAATTATAACAATAATAATAATAATAGTGGTAGTTATAGTCATTATCACCGTCATGATTGCATCTTGTATATATTCTACAAAATATAAGTATTGAATAAAAAAAAACATTTCGCATTAAACATGCCAAGACAATGCGGTTTAAACATCAATTTGTTCTGGTGAAGTTTAATTATCTCCTTAACTCAATTAGCTAAGTGAATACAACTTAATTACAATTTGTCGATCTGATATTGGCAATTATTAAACTACTTAGTTCTATTTATATTCTGATGCCTTGATGCACCATACATTTATTTTTATTTTTATGCGATGCGTATAATTTGCGTATCTTTGGAGAGACATGTCTATTTAGCTAATTGATTTTTCAGTTACAGATATAAGATGCTTGATTATTACTATTATTTTGTAAGAACTAAGTAAGAATTTTGAGATCTTCATTTTAATTACAAATTATTTATGACTGTGAAAAATGTATGAATATGACGGATCTTGTTTTCAATGCATGTTATATACTATCTCCTAACTAGTCAACATATATAAAAATGTTTATTGATGTACATGTTACACCAATAATCCTTCTTATGTATTTATTATATTTATAGTGTAATAGTAGGTGGTGTGTCAAATTATATATTTCAATGAACAAGGTGGAAAGAAAGACTTGTATCTTATACAAAAAAAAAAGGCTCGTATGTAGTGTTGTCCCGTTATAATAATGAAATGCCTTTACTTGTTGTGGTGTATAAACTTGAGTATTTTATTTTATTTTTATTTAAAGCAACTAAAAAGAGAAGATATTCTATAAAATAAAAAAGGCTAATAGAAGTGAGAGAGTAAAACAAAGCCACCGACAGTTTTGATAGGCAACAAAGGAACTATGTATCTGATTTGACCGGTCCCTTATTCAATAATGATCAATTTCTTTTTTTTTTTTAAGAAAAAAGAAAAAGTAAAAAGAATGAAATGGACAAGCCTTGAATCAACTCATGTATTGAATGAGTATAGCTAACAGGGTTGCAGTTGCAGGAAAGAAAGCATTGAACTCATGGCATTCATGTAAAATCCGTACTAAAAGACAAGTCAAAATAAATAGTTGTTGAAGTGCAATTGAAGCCGGGTTTTATGCTAGTGCTAGGATGGAAAAATCTGTTAGGATTAACTGTGATTAATTCAATTTTATATATTTATTAATTTAAAATCTTAAGTGAAGATGTAGTATCAAAATGTCTTGTAGTTTTTAAACATTTAATTTGTTGCTATTTCCGTACTTTAAACAAAAATAGATATGAGACCGTTAAATTTATCTAGGTAAATTTGAAGCAAGTATTATAGATCAATAATTGAAAATTGTTAAATATTTATGAGTGACTTATTAGTTATCCAAAGTAAAAATTCATTATCCTCCTTATTAATTTTTTATTTATTAAATTGACATTAATTAAGTCTATAATTTAAACAGAATGAAAGTGTTTTTATTCAATTTTCAACTATCCTTTACCTAGTAACATAACTTTCCATATTTTAATGTATAAAACATACAAAATAAGTATGCTCTACATTGTGACCCTATTTTTTGTATTTTGTCTTTTAGATTTGGTGAGGTTAGTGTGTTAGATCAAGTTAGAAGTGAAAGAGCATCGTGTGGTTCACAGTTCACTTTCCACCCAACACAAGAGAACACTACTGCCAGCTGTGGCCTATTGTTCTTAATTTTAGGTCCCACTCTAAAATTATGATATTGAGACTTGCTTGGTTGTCTATAGCCCCACCCTCCCTCACATGTTTTTTAACGTGGCATGTTGTTATTACAACTTGAGGAATACCATGGACTTACCCAATTATTAGCTTTGTAATTATACACTTAACTTGGCACTTTCCACAAATACACATTTTATTTTTCAGATGGGGTCAAAAGAAAACTAATGCCAATTGTTCAAGAGGAAGAATGTGACACTTGAACAATCAACTTAAGTGGATGTAAAGAAATTGACAAAATATCAATTTATGTCTAGGTTAGTTAAGTTTTTTTTTTTTTTTTAATGTTGTGTTTATACAATTAGTTATTTGTTTTATTTTGAAAGATTAGTGCAATTGAATTCATTTGATTATTAAAAAATTTAACAAATGTTAGAACAATATATGCCTCGTACTAATTATTTAGAAAATATTCATTAAACTTTATAAATGGTTTATAATTTTTATTTTTTACTACTATTTAAACATGTGTACATAGCCTAAAATTTTGATAATAACAGTTTATTCACATAATCAATGTCATTTTTTTAGATAGGAAAATATTAGTGGTTAGTAATTAGTTAGGGTGAGGGAAAATGGTAAGCACCAGAGAACGAATTATGGACCTCCTTCATAAAACTTCTTCAATGTGTCAATCCCTCTACTTGCAAAGTAGTTTCGACAGTCAACTAATTGCAATGATTCGGTTATATCTTAACATTTCATGAAAGTAATTCGAGTAAATCGTCAAATTTAAAGGACCGCGGGTGTAATTTATTATAACTTAAAGGTACACAACTCATTATATAACACCTCTCACTTCTCACTTAAATAATAATTTGGGCATCATTGTGTTTTCAGGTACAACACCTCTTGCGGAAAAGAAAACTGTCTCCAATTGTCGCATTGTCGTTATTGTGGCTGCTACTTCAGGCCCAAATCGAATAATTGTTGTTGTCGGTGAGAAACAAGGGTCTAAGTGATGCAGAAGGGTTGACAACCCTTTAGCTCATTAGCCTCGGTTAGGTCCTTTGTTTTGGTTCACAAAAGAGTATCACATTGCTTAAGAATCAATGTCAAAGATAACTTATAAATAAAACTCACACTCCTCTATTAACCGATGTGTCCTTTACTAAGGAAAAAATTATGAGGTCTTAAGCACATGGTCCAAAACATATAATACTTTAAAAACGATGCTTGAGGTTGGAACATTGACGTGCCAAGTAGGGGTAGAATCTATGTTGCGCTTGATAACTAATAGACCTTTTAGCCTTGAATGGCTACAGTTAAAGTACACTAAAATAGTTTCACATTTCTTGGAAATTAAGGCTAATCATATGATAGTTTATAAGCAACATTCACACTCTCGAACCCCTTAAGGAGATTATAGAGGACAAAAAGGAGAGGTCTTACGCGCAAGATCCATAGTCAATGATACCTCAAAAATATCAGTCAAGGCTAGAACATTGACGTGCGAAATTGGTTGAACTTATGCCACAATCTCAATGTTATTAAGTTTTAGCATACTTTGTTACAATCCCTCCAAATCTCTTTATTTCTCTGGTCTCTATTCCAATCTCCATAAAATATACTTATAGTTATGTTATTTGAGCACACAGATGTGTGTCAGACTTGAGGAATGGGAATAAGATCGTGAGGGGAGGGGGGGATTGAGAGAGATTTCAATATAAATTTTAGAATATCTTATTTATATGTAATGTGTGCCAAATTTTGTATCCAAAATGTATTTATGATAGATTTAAATCTATGGTTTATTCAACTATTAGCCAAGTTGGGTAAACTACATTCGAATAGTTACACTAATTCAATAATATTATTCTAAATAGATATTTTTCACAAGCAATTGTTGGATTAAGAGTGACTATCACATTAATCATATCTACAAATTTTGATATGAATCTATAATTATTTTTTTAATGAAAATAATGCGTCATGTAGGGATGTCAATTTATATTTGTAAGTGGAGATCTCTGCGGGGACTACCCCATTTGGAGTCTGTGGACGAAGAATTTTGCCCTACTTGAAGATAGTTTGGGGATGGATGGGGATCATACCTCCACCCATAGAGACCTATCACCGAGTAATTTCACAAAAAATATTTTATATATTTGCGTATACAAATATTTCATATTATATTTATTTTTCTTTCTACACAATACGTGTATAAATTTATTTTAAATGTAATGTGTATATTATTATCTTAATATTTAATTTATTTTCTGATTGAATTTTAATTATATTTTTTCTCTCTATTTGATTGAAAAAATGGTTATTATTTTATGTTTGATAGGATCTTCGTATGGACACTTAGGATCTGTCAGGATGGAAACAGAGTTAAAAAAACTCTCGAAGGTATGAAACGAGGAGAGAGTTTAGGAGCATTTTGAGTGTTGGAGTCGAAGAGCGGGGAGCATTCTCATTTCCGCTCCGTTGACACCCATAACGTCAAGAATAACGTCAAAGATGTACTTGTATTTAATGTTAATTTAGACCAATCTCTAATGATATAAGAAATTATTATAGTTCAATAGCAAAATCAGTAGATAATATGACATTGATGATTTTGAAAAATATTTATTTAATAATATGTTATTGAATAAGTGTAACTATTAATATAATTCTTCGTATGTAATCTAAATTTATATATTATAAATTAAGATGAATATTTTTTTTTATAATTATTTGTTTGTTTAGTTAGTAAATTGCAACGTCGTTCATTGTTCAACTCTAATTGTGGTACAATTTCATGTTGTTTTTACAATTTCAATTATATAAATTAAAATAATTTTGAAAAATAATTAAAAAATTAATTTTATTGTACTTTTAAAAATTATAAATGTTTTCTATACTAGACGTTACTTTTACCATATTTGTAGAACTAATAAGATGTTCATTTATTTTTGTAAGATTTTTTATTTTTATGCTATCATCTCTTACAAAAAAACTTTATAAGTTTACTTTATGCCTCAAAATCTTTTAGGTTAGCACTACCGGATTAGTGGATTATAAGATAGTTGTACACGTATCCATCCATCCGTTGTCATGTTCATAATACAATACTTTATCGTATTTATCATAAATTTGTGTGTGTGTGGATAATTAATAAACATAAATTCAATTGTCATTCCAAATTAAAATATTTTCACAAATTTATATAATATACACGTGTTATAATAATTCTTGAGTAGTAGTAAAATGTTCAAATTTTTATATGTGAGTGTTAAATTTAAATATGAGTAATAATCTTACGTTAACTTTAAATAAATTAAATATTATATGTATGTTTTTTTAGCTTTTAAAAAAATATGCATCTCTATAGAATTTGAATAAAAATGCCGTGTTTAAAATATTTTATAATCCTAAAACATTAAATTGTTGTTCCTGTCATTACTCCCCAAAATCCGCAACAAACGAGTTGGAGTTATAAATTCTTCCAACATTGTATGGGTAAAATGCAGGAGTTTGTCTAAGGTGGGAAATTTTTATTTTCTTATTATTATTATCATTTTGTTGTAATCAGATGAGAAATACAAAACACAAAGGGTCCAAATACAATGTATATTATACTCAGGTGAGTCTTAAATATTTAAGATTTTTGTTCTAATTTTAAAAATTATACTCTTAATAAAAATAAATATAAATTTAATAATAAAAATAAATTTTTAATTTTTATAAAATTTCAAAATTTTATATCTAATTTTTGATTTTTTCATCCTTAAAATATTTTTTTATTCACTTTTATTCTCTACTTTGAAATTTTTTTATAAAAAATTGATATTTTTAGTCCCTAAAATGTAGGGGTGTACATGGGTGCGGGTCGACCCGCCAACTTGATCACCCAACCCAATTTTTACCTGTAGCCGGTCACTTTCGGGTTCAACCCAACCCAACCCGTTGAAACCCGCTTATATTTGGTTCGGCTAATGGATTTAACAATTTGAATTCGTCGACCCGTAGACTCGACCAGGTAACTAGTTATATTTTTTTAAAAAAAATTGTTTGCCAGCCCAACAGTCCAATAGGGTTTCATTACTCTTCTTCTTTATATTTTCGCTGACCTCATCCACTTTATGCGTCCACCTTCTTCCACACTTTTTAAAGCCGCGCCGCCTTCCACCTTCTTCTTTTGTTCCGCAAATGCTCATAGATATTATTAATAACTAATTTTTATATGAATGCTGATGCAAGATGTTTATGCGTCTAGCCTAAATACTTAATTTTTCTCACAATTTAGTGTTTAATTTGTTTTGGCCTAATCTCGTATATGCCTACTCATAAAATTCGTATCTATTTTTTGAATTGTCTATTTCAAAAGAGCAATTTAATTTTTGAGTTAAATACTATTTATTTAAATGTTATATTTTGTTATAGTTTTACATAATAAATGTATGAACGAAAAACTTATGTTTATAATGAACTTAGTTTAAATTTTTTACATTTGTTAAATACAAATTTGTTTAGTTAAATATTATTCATTTGAGTTAAATACTATTTATGAGCAAAAATGATGCTTATACAAAAGCTTATGATGAATTTAGTTTAAATTTTTTACATTTAAATCTATTAAACACTTTTTTTTAGTATTTTATTTGAAAATAGTAAGTACTCTAACTATAAATAAATGAAGCACTACTATTAAAAAATTATGGCAGATTAGTAAACTAAATTGGTTGGTGGGTTACGTGTAATGATGAAAGTAATGTGGTGAACCAAGTAGCAATGCTAACTGTTTTCTCCTCACTTTTATTATTAATATTTGTTTTTGCATATTCCCAATTGTTTCCTTTCAGACTTTGATGAACTTGTTAAGTTCTTGTACTTGAAGTTGACATTGCTTAAAATTGATGAATTTTTATATTTTATTGATTTACTATTATTGAATTTATTTATGTATTTGAAGATTGTTGGATTTATTTTTGTGTGTGAGAGGTTGATGACTTTTTTAAAGAATTGAATGATAGTGATTGAAATTTTATAGTTTTTGAGACATTTAAGTATTAAATATATTTTCATTCAATATATTTTCCCGTAAAATAAAAAACAGGTTAATATTTATGTATAACCCGCCAACCCAACCCAACCCAACATGTTCTTGATCGGGTCGGTTCGGTTCGGGTTAAATGAAAAAATACGAATTTAGAACTTAACTCAATCCAAAGATAATCGATCGGGTCGGGCATCAGGTTTTGTCAAAACCGGCACAACCCAACCCAACCCACGTAAATAAATGTTTTTGAGGGATTAAACTTGAAAAATCATTATTTTTTAAGGATTAAAAATATCTTCAACGCACAAAAAAAAATCACCTTATTTTACTATATTATTAAAAAAAAAAATTGAAATCGCTCACTAATTGATGAACATATGCTAAAGATTTAAATATACCGACGCATATATTAATTTAATAAAATAAAAAGTATATAATAATATAATACTACTATTAGTATGGCTTTAGATTTTGAATAAAGACGCACTAATAAAATTATTCACGCAAACGTTAATCTATTATTGTTCTCAATATTTAGTGATACTCCTCGACATGTTACACTTATAAACTCTTCCATCATGGGTAAAGGAGACATTAGGGATCACAAAATAACTCACACTTGCGGTTACCATTTAAATCAGTCTCGATTTAGGTGAAGAAAATATATTTTGACTGAGCGTAAGTGTGTGTAGATTTTCATGAAATTTAAACTTGGAGGCGATGCAGATTTGAAGTGTTGATATTCACTCCGGTCTTGTCCCTGAACTCGCATCGCTAGTAAAATTATTGTCATTTTAAATTTTATATACATGTTCATATTTTTTATTGAGAATATATTATAATTTATAATATATAAAAATATTATATATATTAAATATGAACATGTATAAAAAAAATTCACACCTAACAAGAATCGAAGATGTGTGCGGGATGGGAGAAGTGAAATCCGCTCCGCCCCGTCTTTTGCCTACATGATATGAATAACTTTATATTTTTGTTTTTATTTTAAAATAATTAATATTTAATAACCAAGTTTCTTCTCTTTGACGTTCTTCACCGTCTCTATCTGTCGTCTTTTTCATCTGTTTTGCATTAAGAATTAAAGACGAAAAGTTCATTAAGAATTAAAGATAAACATGGAAACGACGGGGCGTGGTCAACGACACTAAGACAACAATGACGCAAACACGAGCAAATTGGGAGGGAGACAGAGGATGGATTTTCTCACGATAGTGGAAGAATGGTGGAGAGCTATTCTCACGATAGTGAAGGAGAGTGATTTCTCTTGGTGATGAAGCGGTTTGACGAGAGGAAGAAATTAAACTTTAAACTTATGAGTTGATAATAATTTTAATTAAAAAGAATTAGAAAAATAACTTATTAAATTTAAGGAGATTAAACTCGAAAGATAAATATACTAATACAAATAATTTAGTCTATTTATATATAATATATAAATGCTGATGTAAAAAAATATAATACATTTACTGATTAAAAAATTTAAAGTACCACTATTTATTTTTAAAATTATTGTATAAATTGTCATAAAACTAATATGAATCTTATATTTTGAAAATGAATCTGATATAAAGTAGTAAAAAATATATAAATTTTATCTGTTGATAAAGAGAATATTACAGTGAATG
>JBBPBP010009779.1:5505165-5519769 GCA_037974735.1 Cicer chorassanicum
TGAATGTAAAAAAAAAAAAAAAAAGTTTCTAACACTCTTAATTTTCCAAGGTAGGCAATTTTCATTTTCTTATTAGTGTCATTTTACTATATTTAGGAGAATATACATATAACCAGACGAGAAATACAAAACATAAACCGTTCAAATACAATGTATATTATACTATCTTAATCAATTAATTATGAATTAACTTAATAAAATAAGAGTATATAATATCATAATAGTACTAACTTTTGTGCCAACTACGAAAATAATCATACCCAAATCACGATCACACTTGTTTTTATATGACGTGTGCATACTTTTATAAATTGACGAAAACCACTTTTTATATTTAAACTATATTCATTTAAAAATCAGCACCGACAGCGGATGCTGCCCATGTGGCACAAAAGTCATAAACATTATTCTAATTCCTTAATATATAGGTGTATTTTGTTACATGTTTTCTACATTTATTAGTGCTAATAACTTTCTAACTAATATAATTATGAGAAATTTATTCATGAGTATATTTTAAAATAGATGTTTGATTAATATTTTACGATATTCTCATAAATTACTATATTATTATAAGAGAAAAATTTATAAGTAATTACATCAAAGTTATTTTTACTTCTATGATAATTCATTTTCTCATCATCTTGTTTGAGAACAATTTTATGAGAATAATGAAAGATATGTTATTTTTAAGAAACTTTTTTACATAGAAATATTTTTGTAAAAGTATTGTAACAAACATGGACATAATTATTCACTACTCATATTTTTATAGTGTAATTCATAAACTCGAAACAAACATATGCATATAGTAAATATTATTTGTTTATTAAATAATAAGACAAGGAAAGACAATTATAAAAAATGTTTCTCTAGAAAATAATTGTGAGAATCGTTTTTCCATGTCCTAGTAATTTCTATAAAAAAATGTTTGATTAAAATATATACAACAAAAAGAAAAAAAAATCAATAATTTTACCCTATTAATTAGATTAAAAGGTTAGTCTTGAAAATTATAATTGTTAGTTTTTTTTTTTACAAAATTTATCATTGTCAGAATTTACAGTGATAAGAAGAAGAAAAATTAAGATTTTTTTTGTTTGTTTGCAAGTAATATATATGAAATTTATTTAACATACGATGTTGATTAATTAATATGGATGGGTTTGCCAAGCCATAGTTTGGCTTAAAACTAAAACACAACTTATAACTAGCCGATTCACAATTAAGTTAATGGATCCAAGGTCAATCAAATCAAAGTATAGATCTAATTATTTAAATTCTTATCTTAAGCACAAATGAATTACAAGATGCATCATGATCCATTAACATTAGATAGACAAGACCATCTTGGGGCCCTTTTCTTTTTATTTTTTCTTATTTAGATCATTTATTTTTTTTAAATATTTAGTATTTTTTTATTTTTTGTTAAAAAAAATTAATGTGGCCGTGACACTTAATCTTTTACATGGATTAAGGGTGACAATCAGGATGAAAAAATGATAATTTTTTTAAGAATTATTTTTTATTTTGTTAAAAATGGATAAAAACCTAAATAAAATATGGAAGAACATCTTTAATGTTTATCACAATTTAGATTAGACTCTAATACCATATTATAGTTTAAATACTCTAATATCATATTACAATGAATTGGATTTTATTAATTGAAAATGATATGTATACAAATATATATATAAGTGAAAATAGAAGCAATACTGTAACATAAAGTCTATGTACCGCCTAACTAGAAATATACTCAATATAGAAAAATAATTAATTATTACTATTTCTAATCTTTTTTTAAGAGACAATTGAGTTATAATTAAATCAATAAAATTTAATGTACTATATATTAAATTTTACTTACTAAATAATTAAAATTTATTTGTCTCTTATAAAAAAATACTAGTGAGAATATTATTCAATAATCTTAAATCCAACCAAACCTAGAATCCACAAAATCACCGATTCCTAAATCCATAATTCAGCAAAACCCACAATTACCAAGCATAGAGCCTCAACTTTGAACCCTCAAATTTCTCAAATTAGCATGTGTTGATAGGCATTTTTTAATTGTCAAGTGGCATAGTCAAAAGTTTATTCTCACCCAGCAGAGTTATTTTATTTCTCTAATACTTTGTGTTAAATCGAATTAAAAGGTAACATGTTATTCTTGTCGTGACGGTATAAACTATTGGCATGCTTCATTTTATTAATTTTCTTCCGGCCTTCTATGATTTGCTGTATTGGAATAATTTTTTATATTCCGGTCAATGATTTATATACTATAGATTTGTCAAAAAAAAATGATTTATACTATAGATGCCTGTCATATATACTCATCATCTCAAACATATTACTATATTAATTAGTAGTGAATGGAAGTTTAACTGATTTGATAAAATAAATTATTGGAAAATGAAGTAAGATCCGTAGCTTATGCAAGGAAAAAAATAGAAATAGTAACAGAATTAGTAAAAATAAAAAATAAAATTGATTCGTAGTGAGGTTGGACTATATACTTAAAAACATATTTTTACCTTTTTTAAAGCGACATTCATGGATTTGTTGAGGTGATCTGCATGATATCAATTATTGCACAAATAACGTGGTCATCCCCCAAAACAACAACAACATAGGTAGATTTGAAATCATCATTTGTTTTAGTGTTTTACTAGGACATCTAAAACCTTAGATAACATCAAACAAGTTGATAATGTTAGATATCATGTAGGCTCTAATCAAGGAGATTCCGAAAATTATGAGTACCAAATATTTTAGATTTTTTTTTTAAAATTCAGGGATTATTCTGGTAAATTTGTATAATTTATCGTAGTAGATAATCTTAACTATTAATTTGATATCAAATAGTTCAGATCATACATTAATAAAATTAAATATAAACGATATCAAACGTTGATTTAAAATCAGACAGTCTCAATCCGTTATAACATTTTATCTTTATCCATATTTTAAATTAAAAATTAAAACTATTTTAGATATCTTTTATGTGTGAATAGCAGGAAGTAATCCACCATTAAAAAAACATGTAAATTCTACTTGATTTAGTGCTCATGTAATAATTACAAGAATTGGAGATAAATACTCTTTAGCACTTAAAAAAAAAAAATACTCCTAAGCAAACAAAAGAGGGTCTATTAGATCATAGCGAAAAATATCCCAATGTATTATTTGTAAAAATTTCCAATTTTATCATTGAAAAGGCTTCCATTTTGGACCATGAATAATTGAATATGCAACACAATCAATGTCACTGGTCCATGTTTTTTTGTATTTTTTATTAGTTATTACTACTATTTTTATTAATTATTAAAACATCAAAGCAATTAAATAAATAAATAAATCCATATAGCTCGAAAATGTCAACAATAAAGGCAGACCATAAATACAAATTAGTTATCAACAATTTCTATTTCCGTGCACATAAGAATGTGTATGTACATGTGAATATGTTAGGAATTGGTAAAGAAAAAGGGGAAAGAACTATGAACAATGAAAGAATGGATGAAAAATAAACCAAAAAGTGAAATCCAGGTTAGAAACAGGTGTAGAACTAAAAAGCATGAAGGAAAGAATCCATTGTACATCACATTTAGGGCACAGTCAAAACCCACTAGTTCAACTCTAAGCCTATACTATACTTTAACTTCAATACAACACAAACAACAATACATTAAAAAGTACGTACACGTAACACTCACATGCACAATTTTCTTTTATTTTTAACACTTCAAATACTAGGTCACCCATAAAATCTCTTCAACAATAATCGTCATTAATATCAATTAATTAATTTTTTTCTTTCTTAATTATTTTTAACAAAAATATTATATCTATCTTATGTTAACAGTTAGATTTACAAAAATATTTTATAATAAAAAATAGTAATTCTTAATTATTTTTTCAATTTAGTAATATTTTTAATTAATATTAGATATATTATTTGACCAAGATATTATTATTTTATTATTAATATATAGTGGAAAATATTTTAGAGAGAGAAAGAGTATATATGCGCGTATGTGGATCGTAAATTTGTAATTGCCAGTTTGTACCAAGCTTTGATTTTCTCTCTCTAGAAAACTCTTTTTCCTTGCAGTTTCTTTTTTCCAATCTAATATAAGAAATGCCAGTGAATGATGATCTGCTTCCACACCAAAAAATCAAAACTCTGTCTGTGCTGGACCCAGTGATGAGAATGATAATAAACAAAAAATATCTAATAAAATTAAATACCAAAGTAGAGTTAAATTAAAGAGAGCATGCTTTTCCTATTTTAACACAAACATAAAACAAAGTCCACTTTTCTTACATAAATAAATTACTTCTGCCGACGAAATTGAACACCTTCTTATTATTATTATTTTCTTTCTCATCTAACAAAAACAAACCAAAAAGAATCTCCCGACACATTCTTAATTTCAATACAAATCAGACAATTATAATAACACCATTAAGTATTAACATACCAACAAATAAAAAACAAATTAATTTTATTTTTATTTTTATTTTTTATTATTCAATAAACAAAATAAAGTGGAGGCACAGCCTATGCCACCACCATCACCAGCTAGGTCCCACCTCTCACCTCACTCTTTACTAACTCTCACTTAACTCCTTCATTTCCATATATATAATTTTTATAATAATTATTAACATTTTTTATAATAAAATTTTACGGTGGGAATGTAATATTTCAAAAGAAGATATTAGAATTTCCCCATCTTTGTAATTTTTCTCCCTCAAATGATGTTATTAGTGTTTGCAGCGGCAACTATTTCATTTTCATGAATATAAAATTTAACGCTCATATATTAGGATATTGACCTAATAATTTTACTGTTCTTTTAATAAAAAATTATTATTTTTTTAAACATTTTTATGACGTAACAAAATAATAAGATTTTCAATAAATATAAATATAATTATTTTGATTAAATTGTCTAATAGTTAGATTTATAAACTTTAAATGTGAAGAATCGAAAATTTAAATATTTGTATATCAATATCTTTATCACTATCGAATTTATAAGACAAATATAAAATTTATTTTAATTTAATTTTTATAATAAAAATTATTTTTATCTTTTAAATTCACTAGTATATATTTATTTATTGCTGAAATATCACTGTGTGTGTCTGTGTTATTTTTCTCTTTTTAATAATCTCAACACTTTCATTCATTGCCTTAACTCTCTTCTCTCTCTCTCTCTCTCTCTCTCTCTCTCTCTGTATTGTATCTCCTTCTTTCTTACGCGTCTTCATTTCTACTCTCACACACACACAAACACTACTTTCTCTCTCTAAACATTGTGCCACAGATTAGGACCAGCAAGACGGTGGTGGTTGGCTTCTAAAGGAATCAAACTACAAACCCACCACACATTCAACTCTCAATACTTTTCTTTTCTTTTTCCTTCTACCTCTCCGAAAAAAAAATTGAAATTTTTTTCGCTTCAATTATCAATTACAAAAGGGTTCATCTTCGATCCGTTAATGGGTTATTGTTCACCAATGCAAAAGTGGATCTTTATGTGAAAAAAACAAGATAGTGTTGTTGTTTTGATTTTGAAGAAGAAAGAGTAGTTTGAAGTAGAAGACCAAGTAGAAGATTTGTTGTTGTGAGTGTCAGTGATGCATACCGGTGGTAGACTCATTGCTGGTTCTCACAACAGGAACGAGTTTGTTCTCATCAATGCTGAAGAAAATGGAAGGGTACCCTTTTTCTCTCTCTACCTAATTTTGTAGGGTTTTTCCTCTTCCAGTTTTTGTTTTGAACTTTTCATCTTTTTTTTATGTACAATCTTTGTGTCGGTGGTGTGTTTTTGAAACAATTTTGCATTTTGATGTTGTTTATGTTGTCGTGTTGTTGTTTTCTACTTACCCTTTCAAAGTTGGAAGAAGGGTGTTTTGTTTTTGATAGCTAAGAGTTTGCTAATTTTAGTTGTGATTTCAGATTTTCAGTGGATGTGAACAAAATGGGTTGTGAGCTTCATAATTGAGTATAGTTTTTTGGTTTCTTTATGAAATAGAGTTCAGATTTGTTTGATTTTGGTACAGATTTGAGGTTTGACTCTTGTGGAGTGTGTTTGGTGGTTAACAATGTGTAAGCATTTTTTGCAGATTATGTGTGTTTTGGCTTGTGGCATTAGTAAACGTTTGGTTGACTTATGATGGTGGAATGATTAACCAATGATTTTGTCACTTTTGGGAAGATTTGATGATGTGTTGATTTATAAGTTACTTGTGATTTAGCTTTGTGAATATCAATTAGGAGTTTTTGTTTCAATTAATTTGTCTCTTTCCTTTGTCTTCCGAATTTGGATTTGTAACAGTTTTTCACAGGAAAAGAAAATGATTTTATTAATGCAGAATCTTAATGACAAGTTAGATCTTTAAATTCACAAAGATTCGTAAATCGGGTGCAATTAATGCTAAAATCTATTTTTCTTGGTTTGTTTCTTCTCAGATTAAGTCCGTCCGAGAATTGAGTGGACAGATATGTCAGATTTGTGGGGATGAGATTGAAGTTACCGTGGATGGGGAGCCTTTTGTTGCTTGCAATGAGTGTGCTTTCCCCGTTTGTCGACCCTGCTACGAGTACGAGAGAAAAGAAGGGAATCAGGCCTGCCCTCAGTGTAAGACCCGATACAAACGCATCAAAGGTGAGTTCGGTTTTGAATTCCTCTATTTGACTTTGATAATTAAATTTATTCTGTTGTAGACATCCTCCCATAGTCTTGTATACTAATGGATGAATTGCAGGTAGTCCAAGGGTTGAAGGTGATGAAGACGAGGATGATACTGACGACTTAGACAATGAGTTTGATTATGATCCTGATGCGATGGGACATCAACCGATTTCGGATTCATTGTTTGCTGGGCGCCTTAACACTGGCCGTGGTTCGAATACTAATATATCTGGCGCAAATTCAGAAAATGGATCACCTCCTCTCAACTCTGAAATCCCACTCCTGACTTATGGCGAGGAGGTATATATATCTTTGAATTCCCCTTTTGATGTGTCTGATTTTTCTCAATTATTGCTTTAGTTGACACTGGGAACATTGATCCATACATAATAACTGTTTGCTATGTTTATAGGATCCTGAGATATCTTCTGATAGACATGCTCTAATTGTTCCACCGTATGCGAATCATGGAAACCGAGTCCATCCTATGCCGTATACCGATCCATCTATTCCATGTAAGTCTTACTTATATAATTTCATTTTTTACGTTTCGTATTGTTTTTATATATTGACACCCTTGTGATTATTTTGTCATAGTGCAACCAAGACCTATGGTTCCAAAGAAAGACATTGCGGTATATGGATATGGTAGTGTGGCTTGGAAAGACCGAATGGAGGAATGGAAGAAAAGGCAGAGTGACAAACTTCAGGTGGTGAAACATGATGGGGATAGCAACGATGGAAATTTCGGTGATGAGTTGGACGACCCTGATTTGCCTATGTAAGTCTCCTACTTGACATTTTTATTTGCTTCCTGTTAACAAGAATGAAGTAGTTATATTTCTTTAATTTTCTGTGTTATTTAATTTTTGGTTTGTTTATTAATATTTTTTATCGATATAATATTTCAGGATGGATGAAGGAAGGCAGCCACTTTCTCGGAAAATACCTGTTCCTTCGAGCAAGATTAATCCCTACAGGATTATTATCATACTCCGTCTTGTAATCCTTGGGCTTTTTTTCCACTATAGAATTCTCCATCCTGTTAACGATGCATATGGCTTGTGGCTGACATCAGTTATATGTGAAATATGGTTTGCTGTATCTTGGATTATGGATCAGTTTCCAAAATGGTACCCGATAACACGAGAAACATACCTCGATCGTCTATCACTGAGGTAATTGAGCGTAGTACATATCATATTCTTCACCCACTTATATGTCTAGTAGATCTTGAATCGACTTTACGTTCTCGGAGTTATTGTATGTTACTCAATATTGGCTTCTTACTTGGCTACAGGTACGAGAAAGAAGGGAAGCCGTCTGAATTGTCGTGTGTAGACGTCTTTGTTAGTACTGTCGATCCTATGAAAGAACCTCCACTGATTACAGCAAACACTGTTCTATCTATCCTTGCTGTTGATTATCCAGTTGATAAAGTTGCATGCTATGTCTCTGATGATGGTGCTGCTATGCTCACTTTTGAAGCACTTTCCGAGACATCTGAATTCGCTAGGAAATGGGTTCCCTTTTGCAAGAAATATAATATCGAGCCTCGGGCACCAGAATGGTATTTCGGTCAGAAGATGGACTATCTGAAAAATAAAGTACATCCGGCCTTTGTTAGGGAAAGGAGAGCAATAAAGGTTTGAACTTTCTCTGCTTGCACTTTTTCTCTCTCTCTCTCTCTCTGTATAATTTTCTTCATATGTATAATTTTGACACTGTTAATGACTTTGGTTTCTTTTGGTTGTTACAGAGAGATTATGAAGAATTTAAGGTGAGGATTAACAGTCTCGTGGCAACAGCACAAAAGGTTCCTGAGGATGGATGGACCATGCAGGATGGGACTCCATGGCCTGGAAATAATGTGAGGGATCATCCTGGCATGATTCAGGTAAGATATATTAGTTAACAGACACCCATAGTTTTTATGTATGGTGACGTTTAATACCGTTTTTTCTATTATTGTTAGTTGTTACATTTCATTGACATTCTTTTTGTATATTATACAGGTGTTCCTCGGTCATGATGGTGTTCGCGATGTTGAGGGAAATGAGTTACCTCGCTTGGTCTATGTTTCTCGAGAAAAGAGGCCAGGGTTCGATCACCACAAGAAGGCCGGTGCAATGAATTCTTTGGTAAGTCTCGAGTTACTTATATTTCGGTTAAGGTTTGAACTAATGATCCATTGGATTTTGATAACATGTTTTTTGTAATGATAATAAAATTTTGAAGGTACGGGCGGCGGCAATTATCACAAATGCACCTTATCTTCTGAATGTTGATTGTGATCACTACATTAACAATAGTAAGGCACTTAGAGAAGCCATGTGTTTTATGATGGATCCTCAACTTGGGAAGAAGATCTGCTATGTACAATTTCCTCAAAGATTTGATGGAATTGATCGACATGATAGATACTCTAACAGAAATGTTGTATTTTTCGATGTAAGTTTTTTGCTTATTTTGATTCTTTGCTTTTGTGGATGTTTTTCTTTCCGCACTTTATCTTGACAAGTTTACTACCCCTATTGTAAACAGATAAACATGAAAGGATTGGACGGATTACAAGGTCCAATTTACGTCGGAACTGGATGTGTTTTCAGAAGGTATGCTCTTTACGGATATGATGCACCTGTCAAGAAGAAGGCGCCAAGCAAAACCTGTAACTGTTTGCCAAAATGGTGCTGCTTGTGCTTTGGTTCGAGAAAGAAAAAGAATCTCAACAATAAGAAAGATAGAAAGAAGAAGGTGAAGCACAGCGAAGCATCAAAGCAGATACACGCACTTGAAAATATCGAGGCAGGGAATGAAGGTTAGAATTTTCAATCACGTGGCTATCCTTACTATGAAAAAACTGTGAGAAAATGCAAGATAATAATAAACGCTAACTATGTTCTGCTTCAGGATCCAACATTGAAAAGTCATCCAATTTGACTCAATTGAAATTGGAGAAAAGGTTTGGACAATCTCCGGTATTTGTAGCCTCTACGCTTTTGGAAAACGGCGGAGTTCCACACGGAGTGAGTCCTGCATCACTTTTAAAAGAAGCCATCCAAGTTATCAGTTGTGGTTATGAAGACAAAACTGAATGGGGAAAAGAGGTAAATTTCAAACAGTTTTTCTGTTTCCTGATATTTTTCGAAGAACTAGTTTTTTTGTTCCGATATTTCTTCCTTGTGCTCATAATTATTGGCTTTTGAACCAGGTTGGGTGGATCTATGGTTCTGTGACAGAGGATATCTTGACTGGATTCAAAATGCATTGCCATGGTTGGCGGTCTGTGTATTGCATCCCTAAGCGGCCTGCATTCAAGGGGTCTGCACCTATCAATCTTTCAGATCGTCTACACCAAGTTCTTCGTTGGGCTCTTGGTTCCGTTGAGATTTTTTTCAGCAGACATTGCCCAATCTGGTACGGATATGGTGGTGGGTTGAAGTTGTTGGAACGATTTTCCTACATAAATTCAGTCGTATATCCCTGGACTTCCCTCCCGCTGCTCGTCTATTGTACTCTACCGGCCATTTGTCTTCTGACCGGAAAATTTATCGTACCTGAGGTATGCGTATTTGCATTATATATTATTTATGTCAATCAAAGATATCCCTTTTTCTTCAAATCATTGTCAAATAGCAGCACTATAGCGTAGCAGAATCTAAACAACCGCTATTGTTTCATGATGCTATTTAGTACAATTTGTTGTCTAAGTAGTGGCTATAGTGGTGATATAGCACTGCAGTGTAGTAGAAGTTGAACAAACTGCTATTTTCTGCAATCCTTTATTGACAACACTACTTCAAATAATAATCAAAGCCAAATGTGTAGATATGGCTGTTAACATAATTTTTTTATCTGATATTGCAGATTAGCAACTATGCTAGTCTTGTGTTCATGGCCCTCTTCATATCCATCGCAGCAACCGGTATCCTTGAGATGCAATGGGGCGGTGTTGGAATAGATGATTGGTGGAGGAATGAACAGTTTTGGGTTATTGGAGGTGCTTCATCGCATCTTTTTGCCCTTTTCCAAGGTTTACTAAAGGTTTTAGCTGGTGTGGACACCAACTTCACCGTCACATCAAAAGCAGCCGACGACGGAGAATTCTCGGAACTCTACGTCTTCAAGTGGACCTCACTATTAATCCCTCCAATGACACTATTGATCATGAACATCGTTGGTGTGATTGTCGGTGTCTCGGATGCTATCAATAATGGTTATGACTCGTGGGGACCTCTCTTTGGTAGACTATTCTTTGCACTTTGGGTCATCATACATCTTTATCCATTCTTGAAGGGTTTGCTTGGGAAACAAGATAGGATGCCAACCATTGTATTGGTTTGGTCAATCTTGCTAGCTTCCATCTTGACTCTCTTGTGGGTTAGAGTCAACCCTTTTGTGTCAAGAGATGGACCTGTCTTAGAAGTTTGTGGATTGAATTGTGATGAGTCATGAATAGAATAAAAAAGCTGAAGGTGTTTTTTTTCAGCTACTACTACTACACTTGCATGTTTTGAAGAAGCAATGCATGTTTGAATATGACACGTTTCGACGTCACAAAAAAACGATAAAAAAGTCGCACGAATTTTTGGATGGAAGTTGTATTTTTCGGTGTGTGTAGATAAAGAGGAAGGAAAGCAAAAAGGGAAGGAAGGAAAGGGGGAGTTTGAACACATTGTTACCTGTAATAGGGGTTTTTTTTTCTTTTTCATTTTATTCTTTGATTATATTTTCTGTGGTTTTTTATTTTAAGTGTTGTTGTTGCTCTTTCCTTGTTTTCATGTATTCTTAATATAAGAAAGAGGCATTGAATGATAGATAAGTTATTTCCCTCTTCAAAATGAGGGATCAGCAGTCTCAAGAATTAGTTGTTGTCAGTCATATTTTAAGGTATGGTTTTTTGTTTAAACCTTTGTGACATGAACTATCTATCTTCCTCATTTGTAATACCATCAGCTATGGATATTCTTGTTCCTTACATCTTCTTTATGTTTTTTCATTCTTCAAACCTTATGGAACTTTGGGTTAGATACAAATGCTTGTTGGCACTAGACACTTGATATGCTTTTACTGCATGAAACAATCTCAGCCATCGATCTAAATCAGATGGCTGAGAGCAAATACCTGTTGAATGATCTAATCAGACAACAAGGAATCCAAATACCTGTTGTTCTATTGTGTAACCTTTTCCAGCATGCTGTTTGTGTTTAAGATTTATAGAGCTCAAAAAAATACAAACTTGATTCTTGTGTTTCAATCTTGTGGATTTAAAAAGTGCAGTTTTTCTTATGCTTACAACCTTAAACACAATAAAGACTATTATTTTACTACTTTTTTATTTATTTATTTTATATCGTGCCTCTTTGTTATCCCTCTCTTCTCACAAAATAAGAAAATAGGTAACTAAAAAAAGAGAAAATAAACTAACAATAATCTTTATTGTGTGCTGCACTAGAAAAAGCCAAAGAATAGTAACATCAAAACTTTATCCTAAAAATGGATTCCATTTAATTGAAGTATAATCTTGTTTTTGGATAATGATGTTTTTAAGCTATAATTTATATCCCTATATCTCAATATAAGAATTGAGATGTAATGCCAATTTCAACCAACTATTAGCATTTTTTTTTTGTTTAGGAGAGAATTGTGGTAAACTTGAACTCTTGAAATTTTTATGTTATGAGTCATACATTTGATAGATAGAAATTTTTTCTATCTAATAACCTAGTCTTTTATATTGAAATCCCATGGAGTTAAGTCATAACAATTGATTTTGGTGATTATTTTGTCTACTTAACAACTAAACCTATTAGGAATTTTTTTTAAGCTTCAACTCTTCAATTTTTTCGACTTTTTATCTGATTTTAGTTTTAAATAGTGTATTTGGAGGTGGAGAAGCAAAATCTGAGAGCAGATAATGAACATTCACCTTTTAAAAAATATAGGAGATGAAGAAAGTTGTTGTCTCCAACACATAAAACTAATTCAAAAGATCAAGATCCAAAAACATTTATAATCTAATAACTCTGAAATTTTAATAAATCGAAACTCAAATACAACTTCAATATTTTCTTGTGTGAATAGTCTTGCTTTTTTGTTTGAATGAAGCATGAAGCTTGTGGAAATTAGTGTAAATTCCCAAGTTGACCAGTTGCGATTGTTTTTTCTTTTATTTGAATTCAATTCAAAATGGTTTTAGAATTCTCAGATACAAAAGAGTTTATGAATTATTATTTTGACATGTTAAATTAAAAATTTCTAACCTAAATAAGGATACATATATTTTTAGTGTTGTCACGGGATAGAAATGGATACCAAAAGAGAAAATATCTAAAACAGGTTTGGAGTGGACAAAACTTTATGTTTTGTACGTCATGTTGTTGTTCACTAAAAATAAATGAAAAGTGCCTCCAAAAGAGTACAAGTATTTTGCAACCGTTTGTGTCTCTTTAATGCATAAGAAAATTGTCCTTTGTGTTCTACCACTATACTAGTGAAAATTGTCCATTCTTGTGCAAGTTGTATTCATATGTATACAAAATTGCCTTGAAAAAAAATACAGTATTAATAAAATAAATTATTACTTTCACAAAGATACTTTTATAAGATAAATTGGGTGAAAAATAAAGAAGATAAAATTGAGAACATTATCCAATCACATTATTTATTATTATTAAGTCATTAGGAATGAGTTTGTGACAAAGGTTTGGAATTCAAATAACGTATTTTTTTTGGGTACAAAATAACAACTTTTTTGGTACAAATAATATTTTTTTTAATCATTTTTTACACTTTAAATAACCTCTTAGATTCATTTTTCTAAGCATACATGCATATTTTTTTACGGAAATGAAGTTAAGACATTTAATAAAGTTTATGCAATACAAGCTAAAATATGAAGAAAAATTTGGCAATTAAGATTAAATATAGTAGTGTCTTTAAGTTCTACCTCAACTAGCAAATGTCGATGTTGTTAGGTTAGACGTCTTGTCTTGAATTCGAAGCAGAACTTTGTTTTACTAACATATGACAACCCTATTATGTTATCACCTAATAAATTTGACAACATAATTTGGTTTGGATTGAAAGACAGTACTACATTTATCTAAAACTATTATTATTCTTTTTTAAGTATTAATATCATCTCTTCATTATTAATTTTTTTAATCTAAATCCCTTTATCATAAGGTCTTACATAATAATCCTTGGCATTTTCTCTGATGTCAATTAACATTCTTTTTGTAGGGTACCACACTAACAAAATAGTATCACTCATGCCACAATTAAAACAAAAGATAAGAAAAGAGGAATTGAACGAACGATATTTACGTTGCGAGAAATCTTCAACAATAAAGGTCAAAATTGTGGGGCAAAAACAGAGTTTTAATTAAATGGAAGAAATTACAAGACATTTTTTTAAATGCAAAGTGATAATAACTGTACTCTCTTGTAAATAGGCGAAAACTAATGCTAGGAGAAACCTTATAGAAGAAACTAATTTTTCTCTCACTTTCAACAAGTTCTAGTGCTTGTTGTTGTATTACTACTTGGGTTTTGTTTGGAAAAATTAGTTGGTAGCTTATATAGATCATATCTGATATGCAAATTGAGTGTTTGGTAAATTAGTGGTTGAATTAGCTTAAAAATATAAAATAGCATAAATGAACATTCTTAATTAAAAATAAATAAATTAGCTTAATTATATATTAGTTGCTAAATTTTATAAATTAGATGATATATTTTTTTGTCTATTTTATTTTTTAAAAATTAAATTACTTTAAAATGTTAATTATTTTAACATTTAAACTATTTATAAATAATTTAAAATTATAATAAATAAATAAATAAATTATTAATCTTATATATTTTTTATTTACTTAGCTAGTTT
>JBBPBP010009779.1:5519811-5547739 GCA_037974735.1 Cicer chorassanicum
TAAAATTATTTTAAATTATATATATTATTTATAAATATATTATTTATTTAAAATATTTTAAAATTATTTATTTTAAATTATAATAAATAAATTATAATGGATAAAACTGAATTTTAGTTACAATGTAAGGATAAAATTGGAAGAAAATATGATAAGCTATAAGTTTATAAGTTACTTAAATTAGTGTATCAAAAAACGTTATAAACTATAAATTCATAAATAATTACCAAAATAGTTTATAACTTATAAGCTATAAATTTATTTTCTGGCCTTATAAAACAGAACTTTAAGGTTGAGATGATGAACGCAAATTTGTCTAATGTACTATTTATAAGAGAAATAAATCAAATTTCTTTACATTTAACAAATCAGTTGTCTTCCATGTGTCTCGCAACTTATCAATAAATACAACTCTACACTTTGCTTCGCATCCAAAATACAATAAAATGTGCGCATAAATTTTGCCATGCCACAAGGGACTGTACCATTCACACTGTTTTTTATCTTTATAATCGATTTTCCCAATTAAAATGCAGATAAAATGTTTAAGGTGAGACCGTGTGTTAAATGCTTAATTAGATAGACTAATTGAACTTGATCTTGAAATAAATGCTTAAAAATCAATCTAAAATATATTTAGATTATATATATACATCGCTTCTCTTTGCATTTGACATGAGACGTGTACAACTAATCGAGGATGACTTGACTATTTACTATGGTAATGCTCTTCTACTTGTATCTAAATTTTTCATTTTACAAAAGCCTCTTTATGAATCAAACTGAGCTGAAATACTTGTGATTTATGAGCTGATCTCCAGGTGTTATAGCAAAGATTTGAGATGACTTGTGAATTTTAATATGATATATGAGGTATGATAATGTTTACATCCAAATATACTATTTAGATCAATAGAAAAATGAATTACATTAAGAATTGCACAAATATGTCACTTAAACCTGAAATGAAACTCAGCAAAGTAAGGAATAGAGGATTCTTGATCATTTACACAGAAGGAACAAACCATTTAATCAAAAGACTATAGCAGTACAACACACTCCTTCCTTCTGTTGAGAGTAATATGTCTAAATACATTAAAAAGAAATTAATTTAATTTTAATTTAAATATATTTAAGATTTATAATAATATATCATCATGATATGCAACTTATATTTCTATTTTGAATATTTTAGGATTTGTTCCTTATTTGAAAGATTTAATGTATTTTTAAATTACAATTTAACTCTTTATATAGACTAATGGATAAAATTTTATGACATGAGATTTTATACAAAAATAATAGATTTCTTAACTATTATTTTATTTATATTTGACTTCATATGGAATATTTGTAAAACAAGGCGAACAAATTAAGTATTGAGTTGAATTTTCCACGATTTGATATTTGCACTCTTTCATGAAAAAATGATAAGAATGAAACGACCGATAATTAATTCCACCTATATCTATCAAGGTGAGTTCCAATTTCCATACAAGACAACCAATGATAAGTGGCTTATATCATGACTTGGGTCAACTCAACCTTATTTACATACCACGTCAACTCTATAATTCAACTTCTTAGTGCATCATTTGTTGCATTTTGGAGGACGCAAAATCAAGTACAAAGGTTAGAACGGGTACATGTTTGGGTGATATAAAAAATAATTGATTTTATGCTTAAAGTTAATTCTAATTTAAAGTTAGTAACGGTAATTTTTAATTTTAAATGTAATGTTAATTTACTGTGAAATTCACTTTATACAAATATATTTAAATATGAACTATTTTACATACTTTAATAAAAATTAATTTATAGAATCAATTTTTATTATTGCAAAATCAATTAATAGATGTTTTTTAAAAAAACCAATTACTCTCTATTGTTTTTTTAGCGATACCATTTTTTTTCTACATAGTCTAGTGCTGAATTCTCACTCCAAAAATAAAATAAAAAAGATATTTTGTGTTTGAATTTGCATTTTATGATATTAGAAAATCATGCAATTATCACATGAGTAATAGTTACGAATATATGATATGAAAAATAGATAAATAATTAACATATTTTGTGAAATGTGGAGTGTTTTTTTTTAAACCCTCCGTTTTTCAATGATTCTCTAATAATTTAAATTTTGGTTGTCATGTAATAAAGTTTGATTAAAAATTATTTTCGATAAAATTTTAATTCAATTTCCTTCAAATAATTTAAGGATTTGTTTGCATAATTTATATATAATGAAGCGGAATAAAAGTGAGGTATCATTCCATTGTTTGACTACTTTATGATGGAATGAAATAAATTTTTCATTTCATTGTTCGAAAGGTAAATGGAATAAAATAAATTATAATTTTATTTATTTTTACCTATATTAATTTAGAAAACACTATTATTTAAAATCAAAATATTTAAATAATTTTCAATAGGGTATACAAGTTTCCCTTTATATACTGTAGGACTATGATCTCTCAATTTTTTTTTAATTAATACTTTTTCTACCCATTATAAATGAATATGAAATACTTTTTTTTGCAAAAGCAAAATTGTGTCCCAAAAAAATACAAAAAATGCTGCAAAAAGATACCACAAGCAGTAGATTTAACCAACTAAGAAAAACACCAAACATACCAGTCAGTAAAAACACTACGCATTCGATGGAAGCAAATCAAAAAACTGAAATAGCATCCCTTTCTAAAGAAGTACACCATGTCATGCTGCCAACAAACACCATAATTAATTTGGTATTTTTTTTTAATTTAATTGCAAGAAACAAAACAAAATAAAATAACAAAAAGAAACTGGAGAGTGGAGAAGAAAAGGTGAAGAAATAGATTCAATAAGGGTAATAATAAAAATTATAATATTCAAATGTTTCATTACATTCATACCTTTCAAATTGAGAGAATAGAAATATAAATCGTAAGCATGGATTAGGTGCGTTTGTTTGAGTTTAAATAAAAATGATTTCTGTTTTAAATAATTTAGAGATCATTTTTTAGAAATTTTTAAAAAATGATTTTTTAAATCCCATTTGTTTACTATTATAAAAATGATTTTTTAAAAAAATAACTTTTAACCCGTTTGTATACAATTTTGTAAAAATGATATTTTTGTAAACTACAATGACTATTTTAGATGAAAACCAACGTCGTGAAAAGAGAAAAAATTGTCATTGCGTGAAAGAGAAAAACTCAACTAACGAACGAAACACAATTTAAGATTTTCAAAATAAGATAGGGTAATTGTATTATTTTCTCTAGTTAATGAGGTAAGTTCCGTGTTTTTTAATTGTGTTTAGTTTTTCTCTCTCATTTATAGCAAAGACAAATGCCAGAAGCTACTATTTCTAAAATAAACATCTTTCAAAACACTACAAAATGATTTTTAATTTAAAAAAATAAATGACAGAAAACGATATATGAGTTAATATATGCTCTAAAGTTGAAAATATCATTTAATAAAAAAATCTAAAAGAAAACGCAGTCCATTGTGTATCCAAATTACATGAACTCCAAATCCAATTACACAAAAATATTGAAAACGAGATAATTGTTGCTATTCATTCTAGTAGGGGACCCACCTGTTAAATTGCCGACCAAAAGTGGGCCCCATACACAACGTTTAGATTTTAACATCATCAATCCAACGGCCACCTAGCTAGCTATATTCCTTTTGTACAATGCCACACTATACAATTAATAATACATTATGTATATCAATTAAATTATTATTATTATTATTGTAGTAGGGTAATAGATGTTCATAGAACCAACGAGGTAGTTTCTAGTTGGTTTCATGATGTTTTCTGTCAAATAGAATTACTCATGACACACACAACACGTACCCTCAAAACGCGCTCTACGTAAAGTACATTAATTAACAATAATATTAATAGCCAACAACGCAAAAAAGAAGAAGAAGAAGAAATAGATAAAGAGGGTTCAAATTACGTAATGGAAGAAGCACCTTCTTGTTGGCCTAATAATAAGAGGAAGGGAGTTGTGGAATGTGATCACTTGATTAATCATGTGGATGCGGCATATAAGCTTATGAAGCCAAACTATGAAGAGGACAACAGCAAGAGGATTACAAGTTCGTGTGAAGAAGAACAACAAGAAGAGAATACTATTATTCATCAAAATGATGATATTGTAATGGCTAAGATACAAGAGATATTCGGGAATGATCATGTTGAAGTTTTTCCAATAAAGAAGAAGAAGAAGCAAAGGAGATATCGTTCTCTTGTGAATATATACATGTCTACAACATCTATTCATGTTGGAAATTAACCATACTTACAATAAGTGTGAGAATTCATAATTAATAAGAATGTAGCTGCCAAAACTTCGGTATATCAAATCTGTTTGTAGCCACAATATGAGTTTTACTTACGGACAATGTAACTAGCTAGTCTTAATAATTGTAAAACGGGTGTGTCCCTGACTTTTCAAATATGTTAATGTTAGAGCTACTTCGTTTGAGTGTTAAAAAAATGTTTAGTACTACTTGTGTTTATTGTTATTTTCCGATGTTACTTGTGTTAATCTTAATATAATTATATAAAGTAGAAAAATGTTTGAATTTGGTTGAAACCGAAGTGATTGAGGAAATTGAAATTGTTTTATATTGCGTGGAATTGTAATAGAAGAGGGAGTTCAAAACTATAAAATATGATTCTAGTTCTTCATGACAAATTTGATCAGTCAGAAACAATTTAAGTTTGTATTTGATTCTTTTTTTTTTCTCTTCTACTGCTGTATTAGAATGTTGTAAAATATAGTTTTAAATATTTTTTTGAAGAGTGTGGTTGTATTGGGGGCCATGGGAGTATGAGAGAAGTTTATGTGTCATAACAATTTTTGTCATTAGACAACAGTCGTGGTTTTTTCTCCAAACATGGGGTTTCCACGTTATTTTCTTGTGTTTTGATTGTTATTTAAACTTCTCTATTTGTTTATTTTCTTCAACATCTAGCATCATGGCTTTTGGTTCGATCCAAAGAAACACAGCTCTTAGTATATTTTTGTGGTTGCAGCTTTGTCTGATCTTCCACATCATAAAAGAAATGTTTTAATATAGAAGTGTTGTTTAGACAAGATTCTGGCTATGGATAGACTTGGTTATTAAGTAGTCTTATGTGGTTCACCTTTCTTTCTTGGGAACCTACCCAGTGCACGATTACAGTATGTTAAGTTCCAATATGAAGATTGGAATAGAGAAATTTGATGGAAGAATCAATTTTACCTTATATAAAATGCAGGTCAAAAATGTAATGATACAATCATGATTACATGTGTTGATTGCACATGGACATTGGTTGGCATTGGTGTAAAATGTGCTGTAAAATTACATAGGTCGTTGAATAACATCCTGAGAAAGTCGATAGGGAGGTTGCACCATATTTCTCAACATGGAGAAGAAATTCCTGAAGTAGTCTAATTTCAAGTAGAGTATACTTTTTATAGTTGAGTATGATAATTCTTTTGAACTATGATTGTCAGTATAGATAATGAAAACTGAAGATGCATCAATTTTAATCAAGGTGGAGATTGTTGAGTTTTGGTTGAAATTGAGGAAATTGAAATAGTCTCACATTGTTTAGAATTATAAAGAAAGAGTGAGCTCAATACTATATATATAACACTAGTTCTAATTTACAAATTGCATCAGTCAGAAATATTTTAAGCTTGTATCTGATTGTTTTTCTTTTCTCTTCTACTCTTGTGTTATGATGTGATATATAGTTTAAATATTTTTTATGGACAGTGTGCGGGTACTGGGCCATGAGAGAAGTCTATGTGTTGCAATAATTTTCACATGGTGTTGTTTTTTGATTGTCGTTAAATAACAGTTGTGGTTTTTTCTTCAGATTTGGAGTTTTCACGATATTTTCTTTTGTTTTTATTAATATTTAAATTTCTCCATTTGTTTATTTATCCCAACATTTGGGAATTGAATTTCAAGTATGAGTCCTTAATCCCACATCATCTAGGAATGGAAGAAATGTTGGATATATAAGGGAGGTGATCCATGGTGGAGATGTGGTATCAAAGTTTCTTGTAAAAGAGATAGAGAGAATGATGTGATAGATATGATATGTTAGTGATGTGATTTAGATTGAACATGCATATTTAGATCTCTTGTTTATTGTCATGATTGAATGAACTTGATGAAGAATTAGTAGGAATCAAACCGAACTTGCATGTTTAGATATTGCAACTTTAGATGTAGCCTGAAAATGGGGGAAGTGACATACAGTATAAAAATAGTTAGATAGATGAGTCTTGATACAAGTTAGCTAAATTGAAAGGTCTCTACAACTAGTTCTTCATTCAATATTTACATTTGTAAGTTGGTAGTTGACACATAATCCCTAAAGATGATATGAGTCTAATCTCATTTTATTATCACTTGAAACGTTATGGTACACATGATTCCTTACAATTTTATTTCTCAGTATTTTTAACTGTTACAACAACATAACTATAAATAGAAGGTGTATTCTTTCACACATGACTCATTAATAGGGCCTTTTAAAACACACGAGAATTTTGTGATAAAATATTTTGAGTGTATGTCTAATTTAAACATTTGAGTGTATGTCTAATTTCAGTGTATCATAAGTTGATTGTTAATAGTCCTAGTCAACAAGACTTACTAAACATTGAATGTGTTTATTGCAACATTATTATAAATAGAAGATGTGTGACCTAATTTGAAACACACGAGAAACACAAATTTACTCATTTTACATTTATCAATCAATACATTCTTCTAAATGAGATATTGCAAGCTTTAATAAATTTAGTTATCTCCAACAATTGTGAAATTCGCTATCTCCGACAATAGTGATTCCTAGAAAAAAAAGTGAAGAAAGGAGTTGAAGTCGTAACCTCCAATCGGTACTCGTGCCATATAGCATAAGATGCTATCTCCGTCCTAAACCTCTTCCTAAAAGAGCCAGATATTTAAGGATGTATTTCCCCAATTTCAGAAAACTTAAAAGAACAGTATAGAACTTAGTAGGTTTTAAAAGATCTACAAATATTATTCCTTATTTTGAAAAAATCCCAAACAAAAGAATGATTAACAGGTCCCTGCCTCCCAAATCCTCCTTCCAAACAAATACTTAACCTTGTAAATTACACATTTTGTAGTCAATAATGAATTTCCAAAAGCCAAAAAAAAATCGAAACAAGGTAACTTACATTAAACAACCATGATGGAATAGCAAGGCACAATTGTTATAAATATATCATCATGCGAAAGAAGAAAAAGAAAATAAACCAAAAATATCATTACCGTCAGGGCATTACAATTTCTGTAATCATACTTCTAATAAATTCATGAATCAAAATCTATAAACCACATGATTCAAAAACTAGGCCACAAAAATGTGGTGATTGTATCGTTCACGAGGCTTGAGGCCTGTCCCCGCTACTTCAAGGTTCCCCCTTAAACTTGGCTTCATATAAATGTGGTTGCTGCAAGACAGATAATTTCATAAAAAGTTGATATATAAGAAAGGTTCGCTCAGAATCATAAGGGATTGTTGAATTTAATAAAAAGATAGAAGAGACTAGAAAGACATAGCGCTCAGAATGATATTCTGGTAAATGGTTAATGGTTATGTGATTAGCGTACATGGTGGTGAACACTACCGGGGTTGGGTTGTGAACACTATAAAATGAACACCATCACCAACCCATGATGGCAAAAGGGCATGTTTCAAAGAGAATCCTCTTTATACCAAAAGTCTATAGCCCAAAGTTCTAAACTGAAATCAGGTTGGAATAGCAGTACCTCTACTTGTGTAGAAATTAGAAAAACAAAATTTAAATTGTTGAACATAAAATAGGTGAGTTCAACTCGGTTACTGAACTGATATGATGAGAAGTACATGAAAACATCGATTTATAAACAGTAACGCCCCTGTAATTCTCTAGAGTTGACAGCATCCTTAGAAGAGTCAAATTCATTAAACTTTCCTAGAAGCAATTGTGAAAAAATATTAAAATAATCTTTGCAATAACTACAACTTTTTTCAACAATATCTTCTCATCTAAGTTGAAATTAACTTCTGCATCTCAATTTTGTGAGCAGATCTCTCATTTAACTTGTCCAGACATCTATAGGTTTATAAGCACTTCTAGTAAGTGAAGAACTTTAAACATAATTAGATTGAAAAGTTATTTTCAACTTAGAAGCTAATCCAAATTGAGCCTTGAAGACTTCAAGCTGATGCTTATACTATGCTTATTTATCTGTGCCCCTAATTAGGAGATTAGATTCTTCTACACTTAATTAACTTATCAATGCATAAAACAGGTCAAGTGGCTAAAATATAACATACTCTTAGATCATTATTACCCTTCCTCGTCACAACAATTTAATATCTTATTTTGTTCACCCATTATGTTAACATTCATTAATTTTTGTTTTCAATATTAATGCCATTATAACTTCATTAGTGAAAACAAACCAAACACCTGATTTATTCTATATCACATTTTCAAATCAGAAGCGGAGGGAAACCGGAAGACAACTCGATATTAAAATCTTACCATGAAGATAGCTGTAATCAACCTGCGTGCAAACCATCTCATGTGCATTGCTCGTTGCGCAGCACTTGATGCTTCCACTGTTTCAAACCGCAAGTACACAAAACCTGCACTTCTTCTGTATACAAGCAGGGCTAATTAAAAAGTTGCAACTCACATAATATTGGGAAAACTACAAACAAGAAGCACACACTGACAGTATACATGATGATTGATGCATGCTGCACATTTAGTAACTTACTTGTCGACATAAATATGCTTCACCCGGCCATACTTAGAACACTCTTCCTCTACATCCTCTTTAATGTCTAAATCAAAATCTGGTTCCGTCTGGCATTGTAATATATTTCATCAGTACTTCATTATGCGAAACATCATATTGTTATGGTGGAAAGTATATATACTCAGTTAACCACAGACCTCAGTGCTTGGATCAAACATATTCTTCAATAATAAACACTCGCTGGGGACTCCAACAGGTTCTACTACAGGGGTAGGCATAACTTGTGCCGGTAGAACTTGTGCAGGTATAACACCTGGATTACCAATAGGCAAGCTAAAAGCCTGCTGAACAGGTACCGACCCATTCACCATCGGCACACCAATGCTGCAGTTTGGAAATGAGTTAAAACAATGAACAGATTCACAAATAAAAGAGAAAAATATTAAACAAACCTTGTGGGAATGTCGGCACCAGCCAACCTTTGCATAAGCAATGCTCTTGAGTGGGCATTTAAAGTCTGCATAGAAAAAGCATAAACATAAATACTCAACTGTAAAGGAGAAAGACTATTGTTAATTTGTTATAATGCAACAACAAACATTAATATTCCGACTAGTGTACTAGTATTATAATAGCCAAAAGAAGCCACACAAAAAAAGACCAACAGAAAGAAGCAAAAAAAGTGAGGCAGTGATAAAAGATCCTGGAAAGAAGTTAAAAAAAGTGAGGCAGTGATAAAAGTGAAAGTAGTTAACATTATGTCAAACAAAATAGGCCGTAGGATATTTAACCAGATTCAGGAGGGAGTGCTAGAATTACCGGCTTCTAACTTAAGTCTAGAATTTAGTGGTAAGCTAAGTGCAAATCCTCAACATCACTAAAATTTCAATGAACAAATCTATTAAACAGTAATAATCCTGTCATCAATTTGTATATATATTCCATATCTAAAACTGTTATTCATAATTAAAAGTATACAATTGTTAAAAAAAATGTATATATAACAATCAGATTTCTGACAATCTGAAAAAATAATTATCCTGTATGAACTTAAGTAACTTCATATAAAGTAAATAAGTGTGATGAGATATGGATTATGGATTTTAATGACACATCAACTTATCACGACCAATTTTTGAAAACTTTAATTAACAAGTGAAAACTTACCAATCCACCTTCATCGTCATCAAAGTCTGCAGATTTTGCAGTTGTATCTTGACTTCCAACATGATCTGTAACAGATGAAACCTGATTTGATGACACAACATCAGTAACAAACAAATGAATTAGCAGATGATTATCAACAAAACTGAAAGCAATTTACGAAAAAAAACAAAAAATTGAAAAGCATTCAAGTGAAGAAAAAAAGGGCCAACATAAATATTTCTACCTTTATTGTCCGGCCAGCAATCTCCAATTTTCCATTTAAACTCTGAGCTGCCTTGGCATGTTCAAGATGGGCAAACTGTCCAATGAATGCAAGTTAATAAGATAAATAATACTATTGCCACAAGCAATATTTTCAAGGTTAAGTGATGGAAACAAACTTGAACAAACCCAAAGCCCTTGCAGTGTCCTGTTTCCATGTCAAGAGGCAGTTGTACAACCTCAATCTGACCAAATGGCTCAAAAATCTAAAACATAAAGAAAGATGTCAAAAGATGATAAACTGTCACGACAAGATTCTAATTCTAATTGGTAACAACCTACCAACAAATTGGTCTAATTTAATGAAAACAAATTATTTGGTTTTAAGGGATGAAATAAATTTAGTCAAACTATTGGTATTCAATAAAATCCTTGGCGTTTATATTGCAGATAAACGTTGCCAATACCCTAAGTAAAATAATAAATATCGAAGTATGCTAAACATTGGGTATAGTCGCTACAACAGCTAATGAAACAGTACATAAAAAAAAAACATGCAAATACCTCTCGTAGATTAGCCTCAGTCATGTTGAAGTGAAGATTCCCCACATACAATTTTCTGTCTACTGCTCCATAAGGTCCTGTTACACCGGCAGCTCCACTGGTAGCATTAGACTGAACAAGGTTTTTTTCAGCCTCTGAAGGTTTCACCATTACAGGCTGCCCAAGAAGTAGTTGGCCAGAGAGAGCAATTGCCATTGGCACTGACATCGCATCATAAAATTCAATATACCTGCAGCCTCATCAAGAACTTGCATCAAGTTTTCAAAACTAAGAAACAAACAATCGCAATCAAAACTTACAAAGAATACAGCAAAGAGATGTAGGGAAACAAAAACTCTAGTGCAGACAGCTCAAGCTGAGTTTCATTTGATGTATCTGACTCATGTAAAGAAAATGTTAGTCTGTCATAATATAAATAAAAAATTAAAGCATACATACTTATCAAAATGACAATCAGGATGGAGTAAGAGAACACTGTGAGAACAGAGATAGGGAACCATTTAGAATGGGAAGATTGGCAACAGTACCTTGCATCTGTTGCTTAGATATGTGGGTGTGTGCAAAAAGAACTATGAAAAGAAACCCAGCTAAAATTTGGCTGATGGCCTAAGTGGTAGAATGGTAACCCTATACTAATCAGATGACTCTTAAAGTCAAAAAGAACCAAATCCACGAGCATATCACCTAGAGACCAACAAAAATTCCTCCCATAAACAATTAAAGGAGAAGAACAGAGAGAGCAAGAAGGAAAAGAAGGGAACTTCTCATGTATCAACCTTAAAAATCCCCACGACCAATGTCAGTAAATTCCAATTCATAAAAGGAGGAAACCCGAAAAAAGGGTCATCGGTATACAAATGAAATCTTCGTTGTATACCATTGTATGGGGGAAAATTGGAAATAGGACCGAACAGAAAATAAGCACTATGTCTTTAACCTTACACATAATGAATTAAAACACAGGTGCTGGGTATTCCCACCATTCCTATCAATATGCCATGGCTAGTCCCATTAAAGAATAATACAGTCAAACATGAGTATTAGAAGTTGACATTCTAATACCACAACAGCACATCCATAATAAAGAAAGATTGTTTAACAACTAAGTGCATAGCCACATACCCAACTCCTTTAGATCGTCTTGAGTTCCTATCCATGATCAGACGGACGTCTCTCACCTGAAAATAAAGAACATTAAACTTCCAAAAGGGAGAACTATTCTGTATAGATGAAGATGTAAGCATTCAACGTTAAGCATGCAGCCACCCAATTTGTGGGCATGTGGCAATCTAAATATCGTGATGTAACAGCTTGTTCACTAAAAAACTATAAACAGAATATTTATACACAACAAAGTTGCTACCCTACTTAAAACTGAAAGCATAGGACAAAATATTCATTATGGATGCAATACTTGTAAATTCTATACAGTTGTTATCGTTCATCGTAATTGAAGACCATCAGTAATGGTGATAAGTCGTCATGAAATTGTTAAAACCAAAAGCAACTGACCTTGCCAGCTTTTGAGAAGAACTCATACACATCTCTCTCTGTTGCTTTTAAAGGCATCTGTGAACACCAGAGCAAACAGGAAATCATAAGGAAAACATTGACAAATAACCCAATATCGTATACCTATAAATTTATATGATTAAAAACAAACAAAAATGGAGCCAACAATCAACCTGGTAGGCGAAAACAGTTCTCTGATCCCTTTCAGGATCTGCCTCGGGTTCCACATTGTCTTTTTTATCCCTGAATCTCCTGCAAATCAAGTTAAAAGTAAGCTGTTAGAAAAAACGAATAGAGAATTCCATATCATGGTAGTTGAAACTTGAATTTGGCATTTAGATGGTATAATTTGTTCAATATATCAATTGTCCATATTGGAGTCCAATTCGGCGCCCAATCTTCAGAGAGAGTAATGTCATGTAATTTGTTCAATTGTCCATGTATGTAATAATATGTATACCTGCCAGGATCTCTGGTCAGGACTTTTTGCTGTATTTTTCTTTAGATAAATTACCCAAGACTGCAGTAAGGATTGTATCATAACACCGTACTGGCATTGCAACCCATTAACAATAAATTAATGATATAATAATACCTTTTTTAGGTGAATCCAAGGTATCCTGGTATCCCCGGCTGGGAGCCAGGAATAATCCCTCGAAAGGTACCGAGATCCATTAATGATATACTAATACCTTGAACAGTTGAACCAAACAGCAACTTATTAATGGCGTTATACCTAGTTTAGCATCACATTTCAACCTCTCGTTATTATATAAGAACAAACAAAATGATTGCATTTAACATCAACAACACGAATAATAGTACATTGTTATCCATTGCAAGTTCCATCACAGACAAAACTTAATAAATTTCAAGTTAAACTAACTAGTAGACAGTATCCGAAATTCAACAATCACATAACAGTAAATAACATCAACAACAAACATTGTTTTCTTTATTAATTCAAACCAATTGATGTTCAATAGAGCAAACACCAATAAAAATATGAAAGGATTGTGAAATTATAATTTTTACCTGCCATCTCTGTTTTCGAAATCTCGCTCTCTGTCTCCTCTATCTCTCTCAGGACGACTCATACTCCTCCTTGGTCTCTCTTTTTCATCCTTTTCCCTCTCTCGTTCTTTCTCTCTCTCCCTCTCTCTTCTCTCTCGTTCCTTTTCCCTTTCCTTATCTCTCCTCTCCCTATCTCTATCTTTCTCTCTATCCCTTTCTTTATCCTTCTCTTTGTCTCTACTACCTCTCTCGCCGTCCTTGTCTCTCTCTTTGTCTCTGCTACCTCTCTCTCCGTCTTTCTCCCTCTCTTTGTCTCTGCTACCTCTCTCTCCGTCCTTCTCCCTTTCCCTGTGGCGGCCGGAGGATCGTTCACGGTCACGGTCCCGTTCACGTTCACGGTCACGGTCACGGTCTCTCTCTCTATCGCGATCTTTCTTAGAGCCGTTCTCTTCGTCACCACGCGACCTCTTGCTCCGCCTGTCTTCGGCGTCCAGATCGTCTTCAACGTCGCGCTTCCGGTACGTTCTTTCGGATTTGTTGTCGGCAACGTCGGTCTTCTTCTTTTTGGAGGAATCTCTGTCTTCCGGCAGTTCCTCCACCGTCTTCTCTAAGTACTCGTACTCGTCGAAGTCCATTGCTACTAGCTAGCTTCAATTTTCTTTTCCACAGTTTGTGATGAAGAAGCGATTTCGTGGTGGTGTGAACTGTGATGTGAAATTCTAGGGTTTTAGAATTAGGTTTTCTTTTTGTTTTTTTTTTACTCTTCCCTATAGGACAGAGAAAGGGTTTGTTTCGCTGCTCCGCTTTCACAATAGAACTCTTGCTAAATGGTAAACGGTAAAAGGGTCCGTACGTTAAAAATAGCAAAAATATAGTTTTTTTTATTTAACTTAAATAACTAATAATTTAGAGTTGCATTAAAAAGAATTTAAATTTGAGTTTTAATAAACCATTTATTATTAATTGAATTTTATTAATCATTTGAATTTAATTACTTAATTAAATTTTTAAATAATTTAAAATATAAATTTTAATATAAAATTTATAATTTAATTTCGTGTGTATTCCACTTTTAAATTTTGTACCCTACTTTGAAATTGATATATTAAATTATCATATTTTTTATGGAACGTCACGGAGGTTGCATTTTGTGGGTACGATATGTGAAGCAAAAAAAATTAAGCTTAAGATTGCAACCTTTTACACATATTTTTTTATTTTACTTTTTTACTAATTGATATAATAAACAAAAATAATACATAATAATTAAAAATATTAATTATTAATTAACAATGACATAAAATTAGTAAAAAAAATACAAATATATATATATATATATAAATTTAGTAGAGTTATCGGTAACATTTGGATAATATTTTAGAATTATGATTGAATAACTGACATCGTTCTCCATTTTATTCCTTACGTCTATTTTAGTTATAATATTGTAAATAAATATCTTCATTTTTTTTTTCAAAAAGAAATATAATTTGAGTATATCATGGATCAAATAAAAGAATGTCTTATAATATTTTAACAACTCTCTTTTATTGTTTGTGCAGCATATTCGACATAGATTAGCAAGTCTCTCTTATTTTGCAACCATCTTCATCCTATTTTGTTGTTGTCAATTTTATTTGCAAATAAAATTAACAAAATTCTCCTATTTTATCGTTTGTCGGGTCAATTTTATTTGTTGAAATATAAATTAACATGCAAATCTCTCATATTTTGTCATTGATTGGTCATTTTTATTTATTCAAATATAAATTAGCATATATACGATTGCTTAAACAATCTAACAAGCTTACAAAAATTTAGCATGTTCATGTTTTTGTCTATAATATACTCAAATTTTATTTTTTTTAAAGAAAAACAAAAGATACATTTATTTATGTTATAAATAAAATAGATGTTAAAAAATAAAATGCACAAGCTATATCGAACTATATCAATTCCTCAATATATTAGTTTTTCTATAATTTAAGTTAAATAAATCAAAACAAAACATTTATTATTTTGTTGTTAGTGGATAACTTAATTTCCTATTTATTTTGCACTTAATCACTAGTAGTGCTACAATTGTTTAACACGATTTTCATTTAATTGTTAATTTTTTCATTTATATTTGAAGTATTTGCTTCTCATCAAATAAAAATTAATTATGTAACAATACTCTCTTGATTACATCTCCTTTTTTTCTATTTTCCAAAACCAAAAAAAAAAACATTAACCACAACTGTACTAAATTTCTATTGTATTTTTTTACTGATTTTATATTATTAATTATTTTAATTATATTTTTTATTTATTATATCAATGAATAAAAAATAATGTGCATAGAAGGTCTATACTCATTATGCGACCAACTTCTACGTTTAATTTTACGTTTAATTTTTATTGTTTCACATAGTCGCATCTCAATAGGCAACCTCTTCGAAGAGTTCAAAAGATATGATATATTAGTTTCATTTAAAGTAGTGCATTTCACTACGCATGTCAACGGGGCAGAGGTGGATTTTGTCTTCCCACTCTGCATCCGACTAGTCAGAAAAATCTACACTTATTTTTTACCGGATTTGAAACTTAAATCTTCATCCCGTCAGCGACATGGCTATGATTTCTACGTTTGCACCCGCATTTATTTATATACATAGAATAATAAAGTTAAAAATCATATTTATTATAATTAATATAATCAAATTATTACTAAACAATAATAAAATAAAATGATTAAAAAATCATATTTTTTATAGAGATAAAATTATAGTTTTTAATATTGAAACAAATATTAAATATATTGAATATGTATATTTATATAAAATTTAAAAATGACAATAATATTTCTAATGTGACAGGTTCGGGTGCGCAAGCGGGGAGAATATGAATACCCCAAACCCGACATCGCCTCAAGTTTTAAATTCGATGAAACTCATAGTCAATCAAAACGAGTTTTCTTCGTCAAAATATGGACGGATTCAGGTGGATAGTTGCAAGTGTAGATTGTGTCGTCATCTATATATTTCACAATATAAGATTATTTTATATCGTTGTTCATATCACATTAAAAAACTTTTAAATTAAATGCACGAGATGAGTTATTGTTGATTATTAATATAAAAAAATTTAAATATAATTGTTGTGCCTAAAAATTGAAAGTTTTCAAGGTTAGGATCTATTAAATTTTAATAGGAATTTCAATCTCAATATATTCGTCGGCTTTATATTAATAGATGAGTCATCAATTTTATAGTTTTTACATTTTATTTTTTATTTAATTTATTAAAATAAAATTATATTTAAACATATTTAGTATATTTATATAATTCAAATTATTTAACTAGACCAACTAATAGAAAAGAGACAAAAACTCAAATAATCTCACATCCCCTCCTTCTCCCATTGCTTCTTTATCCTTCCTTATTCCTCTTTATACCCTCGAGTGTGTTTAGTTATATAAGTTTGAAAAGGGAAGAAAATATTTTTAAGTTTTTATATTTTATTTAAATTTTAAAAGGTTGATTTTATTCCTCCTCTATTTTAGGATAAATTAGATAAAATGAGAGGTGTTCAATGTAACTAAAAAATTATTTTAAATTTATCCATTTACACCAAATACAAAATTAGAGTTTTATTGTCATGCATTCTCGCTGTACAAAAATTTACATCATAATAGGTGCATTTGTTTCTAATTTTTTTCGTGAAAAAGTCTATTTTTTTCAAGTCATAAATAAATTTGTAGGGTGTTTGTTTTAAACTTTTTAAAAATGATTTTGTTAAACAAATCATTTTTTTGGCTAAAAATGAAAAACTATTTTCGCATTTGTCTCTTGCGATATATGAGAGAGAAAAACAAAATACAAATAAAAAACACGGAAGTTAACTAGAGAAAATGATACAATTACCCATACCTTATTTTAAAAATCTCAAATTGTCTTCCTTCATTTTTAATAAGTTTTTATCTATGAGTTTACATCAATTAATTAGTTGCGTTTTTTTTCATTCACGCCCAGTTATCATTTTTTCTCTTTCCACGACATTGCTAGTTTTCGCATTACATGCGACCCTCATATAGGTTTTCATCCAGTAAGTTTTGTTCTCTTTTTCGATTTTTCTACATAGTTATTTTTTGGTTGCGGGTGTTTATTTATTGATTTTTTAAGATTACTCAATTACATTGATCAAATTTTAAAATGTGTCTACGAAATGTTCGTTGTAGTTTAAAAAAATCATTTTAACAAAATTGTATACAATTAGGTTAAAAATCATTTAAAAAAAAATCATTTTTATAATAGTAAACAAACTGGAGTTAAAAAATCATTATTTTCAAAATATCTCAAAAATAATCTATAAATTATTTAAAACAAAAATCATTTTTATTTAAGTTCAAACAAACACACCCAATATCACAATCCTCCATGAACGTGATTTTAAATATAGTTATAACAAGTCCTTAAATCATAGCTCAACCGACAAATGCAAATATTGCTAGGGAGTTGTGCGAGCTAATTATGGTGGAATTTATATCTCTTATGAGAACAAAAAAAAAGTTATAACAAAAATAAAATGTTGTAATCGACTAATAGTGTAATTAAAACTTACATTGATCATGTATGTGAACTAAATTCCACAAAACTTTTAAAAATTATTCTATTTCCTTCCTCTCACCTCTTATCGCTTTGTGTGACCCACAACTCGCTGTAACTCGCATATCAAATGGCTCATTCAGAGGGTTCTAGTTCAGTCGGGCCAATTGTTTTACTGAGCTCTATTTACCATGACAAACAACATTGATACCCATTGCTAGTGATTCAACGGATGAAAAATCAATTTGCAAATATGATAACTACCGCTAGCATAATCCACATCACCAACGTGAGCTCTTTCAATAATTTATAGGGTGTCGACTACAACATAGCCCCACAAACGTTATGTCTTATTTACTAGCACACCTCCGTTTCTTCCCTACCCAAATAAATTATTCTCGTATACAATTAAATCAATTTGTCACTCAAAATTAGGAGTGGGTAAAGTTTAGTTCTGAATTACAACCGTTTGAAAAATGAACTAAATTGGTTTTCAGTTTGAAAAAAATGAACCGAATCGATTTTCAGTTCAAAAAACTGAATCGAACTGTTTTATAAACTGGTGAACCGGTTTATTATTTTGAACCAAACTGAACTAGTTTAACTTATTTTTTTGTTCATATGGGCTAAATTTTACATAATTATCCCTAATTACTTCTATAAAACAAATTCGGTTTTAGTTTTTTCGAACTAAAAACCAGTTCGGTTCAATTTTTTTAAACTGAAAACCGGTTCGGTTCAATTTTTTTGAACTAAAACCGGTTCAATTCGGTTCTAGCTTTAAAAAACCAGTTCGAAAACAGTTTGGTTCTCAATTTTTATAAATAAGTTAAATTTAAAAACAGTTCGGTTCAGTTCAACAATTTCGTTCAGTTTTTGGTTTTTTTTAACACCCCTATCCAAAATATCATTTTGTTCTTAATCCATCTCCTGTCTACTCTTAATGTCATGATGTGAAACATATTTGGTGAACGATTTGAGCTTGCTCGGTCAAATTTTTTGAGGAAGACGATAATATTTAGGGAGGTGTATTAGATTAAGATTTAAAAAAAATCTTTGTATTCATTAATCTTTATATTCATTTAATTTGGGAATTTTTATTTTAAAATTGAAAAAACTATTTTGTTACGTGCTAATAAAACAAATTAAACATTATCAATCATCAATAATAATATATTGAGAGATTAATGAATGTGCACCATTAATAAAATTATTTTACACAACTATTTATGGTGTATTTATTATCTAAATTAATTTATATCAAAATGCAATGATATATCAAAATTAATAGATCTAATTAACTATCGATGTAAAATTAATTTATATTAAATGTGCTTAATTTATGTTCTCGTATATTAATGATATTCTTCAATATACACACTAATGATATAAAAATTATAAAATTGACAATTCAACTGCCAAATTCTTAGCACGTCAATTAAAAAACTACAAGTCATAATTGTAAGTTATAATGAATTTTGAAAGCAAAATCAATTTTACATTTTTTTAATAACAAAAATTTAGGGTAATAGGATGATGTCCCAATCCAAGGTACATAAGACTTTGTGGCTCAATAAACCCTTACAAAAGGATTTATATTTGGTTCCATCTAATATCATTAGCGGATAAACTCGCAACCTCTTGAATCCAATTTAGCAATAAATTAAATCACCAGACTTAAAATCAATTATACTTGATAACACTCAAATATGTCAAAATCAATATCAAAACTAAATAGTGAGAGAACCTAAAAGAAATTTGGTTAACTGAATAAAAACCGAGAAAACCGGCACCGATTGAGTCAGTTTTAATGAATTTTTTTAAAATTGTCATTTTTATATAAAAATAAAAAAATAAACTAACTTTTTGAAAGAAAAAAAACATTATTTTGTACTTTGGGTGCAATGAGCCTGGCATTAGCAGGTCTCAAATAACCCAATCCACATCTTGATTTTAGGTTCAGAATGAGGTGCACATTTTACTTTATACTAATATGCCATGCACTCATTGCATAATTTTTTTTTCTGATGTGAGACTGATTATAATGCACGAGGAAGTGCAAGTTGTTTTATTCTACTTGCATAGAAAACAAATTCCTAGCAGCAACACCATTTCAAGATATCATTAAATCAATTACTTTCCTTCACCTTCCTATGAACCTCAACAACAACAACAAAAAAGTTAAAATGTCAACAATGATAATAATAGAACTAATAATAATCAATATTAAAAAATTATAAAAAACAAACAAAATATAATAGATCTCTTTAATTTTCTCATACCTGTCCTATTTTATTAATATAATATTTTCTATGTCTTAATTTAATTATAATTATTTCTCGTTGACTACCCAAATACTAAAATATAATAAAATTAGTTTTTAGTGGTGTGAAATTATGAATATTATATAATTTTTTTTTGTTTATTTTTACTTTAAACATCACATCAAAATTAAATGATTTTATTATCATCAGTCTAATTATGATTATCAAACTTTTTATAGGGCCAGTTTGATGGACCGGATAGGATAGACACAATATATGATAAGGAGCATGATAGAGACAAAATATGATATGAGTAGGATAAAGAGTTATCATATCATGTGTTTGATGTGCACATAATAACAAAGTAACAAACTGATAAGATTAGTTTATCTTATTCAGCGTTTGACACACAACAGATAACAAGATGATATCATTTATATTTTGATAAAATGACAAATTTATCCTTAAAATCTATTTAGTTTTTTTTCTTTCAAAATAACACTCATATAATTTTTTATAAATAAATAAAAATGCTAAAAAATGTAAATAATTTATGAATTAATTTTATATACTTGAAAAAATTGTGATTTATCTATCAATCACAATTGAAGAAATACTCATTATCATAATTATTATTTTTCATCAATTTTTTATTATAGAATAAAATAAATAAGAAAACCACAAAAAACAAGTTGAGTCCCACCTTAAAATAAGGATAAGAAAATACGGCTGCAAGCTGATTATTTAAATTTTTTGATTACTTTATCCGATTGGTGCATCAAACAAAGGATTAGGGAGAAATATGATACGTGTCTAGTTATCGTGTTCAAAGTGTGTCTTAAACCAATGATTACAATTATATAATAAATGTCATTTAAGTCTTTATAATAAAGAAAGTAGAAGTAGTTTGAAACTATGCTAAAACGAAAATATAAAAGGAGATATAATATATAGAACATTTTATATTATATTATTTATTAAATATTTATAATTTTGATAATATATTTATATATTTTATTTAAAAATATATTGCTATAATATAGAAAAGAATATATAATATTTATTACACTTTTTACAATATTTTTAAAAATTCATAATACTTTATTTATATACCAATTTAAAATTAAAATCTATTTTATAATTTTAAAATCAATTTTTACTCCAAAAATAGAATTAAATATGGCATTAATTAATAACGATGATTCAATAGAATAAAGAGAAGTACCATGTAGTCTTGTTTCACGAGAAGAAAGAAAAGACAAATCGCGCCAATAGAGATAGCGCCGATCTCTAAACAAAACCTAAAACAGATAACAAGAGCGCCTCTCACTTTATTACTTTATACAATTTTCAATTTAAATTTAAAAATATTCGAGTGTGGTCCCCTCATAACAAATATCTTCTTCACCACACCACCACAACACAATACAGTAATAGAAGAAGTCGTACAAAAGAAGCAAACCTACGTTACTCATTATCAACTTCCAATTTCTCTCGCGGGAAAATTTTCAAAACTCACACATTTTAGAGGGAACACATTTAATCACCCACACAATTTTACAATTATAAATAAAAATAAAATATACAACCCTAATATTCAAATCTCACCACACCACTATATATATTCATCACTCATACTACTTACTCTTGCGCCAAAACTGTTCGAAGAAATACCTAACCCAAATCCAATCCCAAACTAACGCCGTTAGATAAGATGTACGTCGTGAAGAGAGACGGACGTCAAGAGGCGGTTCACTTTGACAAGATAACGGCGCGTTTGAAGAAACTCAGTTACGGTTTAAGTACTGAACACTGTGACCCCGTTTTAGTCGCTCAGAAAGTTTGCGCCGGCGTTTACAAAGGCGTCACCACTAGCCAACTTGATGAATTAGCCGCTGAAACTGCCGCCGGCATGACTGCTAACCATCCCGATTATGCTTCCGTTAGTTTTCCCGCCTTTTTTAGGGTTCTTATAACCTTATCTTGTTCCGGTGATAATTTTTAATTAATTTTTTTTTTGTTTTTTTTTTTTGATGTTTGATGCAGTTGGCTGCGAGAATTGCCGTTTCAAATCTGCACAAGAACACCAAGAAGTCGTTTTCGGAAACGTGAGTGTTGTTTTTGGGTGAACTGTGTTTTGGTTTTTGATAATTTTGTTCTGATTGTTTTGTGTAGTTTACTTAATTTAACTGTGGTTGTTTAATTTCAGTGTTAAGATTATGTACAATCATTTCAACCATAGATCTGGGAAGAAGGCACCTTTGATTGCTGATGATGTGTATGAAATTATCATGAAGGTACCGAACATGTTTTAAATTGTTTGAAATTTGAATTGATTTGTCTAGGTTTTGAATTTTTAACGTGATGTTGTGAAACTCACTTTTTTTGTTTGTTTTGTTTTTTTGATTTAGAATGCGGCTCAATTGGACAGCGAGATAATTTATGATAGGGATTTTGATTATGATTACTTTGGATTCAAAACCCTTGAGAGATCTTATCTGTTGAAAGTTGAAGGAAAAGTTGTGGAAAGGCCTCAGCATATGTTGATGAGGGTTTCTGTTGGAATTCATAAGGATGATATAGAATCTGCTGTTAAAACTTATCACTTAATGTCTCAGAGATGGTTCACTCATGCTTCTCCAACTCTTTTCAATGCCGGGACACCTAGGCCTCAGGTACTTATTCTGATGTTTTTTGTCGTTGCTATTTTCTGTTATGTGAATTTTTAATCTTATTTAGTTGGGTTGTTGTTTTTGGTTTGGCAGTTGAGTAGTTGCTTCTTGGTGTGCATGAAAGATGATAGTATTGAGGGGATTTATGATACTTTGAAGGAGTGTGCTGTTATTAGTAAATCTGCAGGAGGAATTGGTGTTTCTGTTCATAACATACGTGCCCATGGTAGTTACATTCGAGGAACAAATGGGACATCTAATGGTATTGTTCCGATGCTCCGTGTGTTTAATGACACTGCCCGTTATGTTGATCAGGGTGGAGGCAAGAGGAAAGGTATAAAGAAACCATTTTGAGTTTTGTTTGTAATGTGAACTTGATGAGTGTTTTTTTATTTTCGTTACTTATGTGTTATTTGATTGTTGTAGGTGCTTTTGCTGTGTACTTGGAGCCATGGCATGCTGATATATTTGAATTTTTAGAGTTGAAAATAAATCATGGAAAGGTATGGAATGCCAATTTACTTTCATTCTCATCCTTTAGTTATGATCCTAGTTGAAATTTTGATTCATTTTATTGCAAACATTAAATTTTTGGTTGTTACTAATGCAGGAAGAGCATCGTGCTCGAGATTTATTTTATGCTCTTTGGGTGCCTGATCTCTTTATGGAAAGAGTTCGGAGCAATGGGGAGTGGTCTTTGTTTTGCCCCAATGAAGCGCCTGGTTTGGCAGATTGTTGGGGTGAAGAATATGAGAAGCTGTACACTCAGTATGAGAGAGATGTAAGTTTGGTCTTGATAGGTAGGGTTTATTGCATGTTTAAGAATGTCTCTTTTGCTGATCACTCTTTGCTACTTTTACCAAACCCTCAGGGAAAAGCAAAGAAGGTTGTCCAGGCACAAAGTCTCTGGTTTGCTATTTTGAAGTCTCAGATCGAAACTGGAAATCCTTACATGCTTTTTAAGGTGGTTTAATAATCAGCAACCTTTATTTTTTTTCTTTCCGAGTTTCTTTTCAATGCTCCTTTCTTAACCTTTTATTCTTACTGTATATAATTTTTTGTTTTTTATATATAGGATGCTTGCAATAGGAAAAGCAACCAGCAGAATTTGGGCACAATTAAGTCATCAAACCTGTGCACTGAGATAATTCAGTATACAAGTCCAACAGAGACTGCTGTGTGTAACCTGGCATCAATTGCACTACCGCGATATGTAAGAGATAAGGTAGGGCATCCTTGGCATACTTTATGTGTTATATGTGGGTTTGTTTGATTTCTATATCAAGCTTGCTATATTCCTGATTTTGAATTGTTATTTGCTTACTATATAGGGTTTGCCTGTGGAATCTCATCAATCTAAGCTTGTTGGGAGCAGAGGCTCTAAGAATCGGTATTTTGACTTTGACAAACTTGGAGAGGTACACTTCATTTAACTACATAATGTTGGATTTTATTTGTATGTCAGTGTGATCGTGCGTCGATGCACTTATTATACGACTAGTCTTGTGATGGTTCTGTTTGTTGCTAAGTACAGGTTACTGCTGTGGTGACGACAAACCTTAACAAAATAATTGATGTCAATTACTACCCAGTTGAAACTGCTGAAAGGTCAAACTTACGGCACAGACCCATTGGTATTGGAGTTCAGGGTCTTGCTGATACCTTCATATTACTAGGAATGTCATTTGATTCACCAGAGGTAAAATATAATTTATGCGGTTGCCAAATTTCATACAGTTCAAATTTGATGTTCTTCAATTTGATAGCTTAAATGTTTATGGGGTGCAGGCTCAACAGTTGAACAAGGACATTTTTGAGACTATATACTATCATGCTCTGAAAACTTCTTGTGAATTGGCTGCAAAGGAAGGCCCCTATGAAACATATAGTGGTAGTCCTGTAAGCAAGGTATTTTCATCTGAGAGATAATTTTTTTTCTGTCCCTTCTTCTATGTCCAAAGCACAGTTGTAGCTATAAAGATAAGCCCAGTTGCACACCGATATTCAACTTGTTTTTTAGCCTAAAAATTGGAAGTGTAAATAACTAAATATCCAAGATGTTAGCGGTTGCTTAGTTGATTTTGTATGTGCAGGGAGTTCTTCAGCCTGACATGTGGGATGTGACACCCTCCAGTCTGTGGGATTGGGATACGCTTCGGGAGATGATATCAAAGACAGGTGTAAGGAATTCACTTCTTGTTGCCCCTATGCCAACTGCATCTACTAGCCAAATTCTTGGCAATAATGAGTGCTTTGAACCATATACTTCAAATATCTACAACCGCAGAGTGCTAAGGTTTATTGCCATCCCATGTTACTTATATTATCTTGGTATCTTTGTGCTTTATCTTGCCTGTTAACTGTTTGTCTTTCAGTGGTGAATTTGTTGTAGTGAACAAGCATCTTCTTCATGACTTGACTGAAATGGGACTGTGGTCTCCTGCAATTAAGAACAAGATTATCTATGATAATGGTTCCGTAGAGAATGTTGCAGAAATACCTGCTGAACTGAAAGTCATATACAAGTATGAGATTTGTGAATTTCTACCTGATAGAATCTTGATCGTAAAATATTTATGCTAACTCTCTTTAAAATAATCAGAACTGTTTGGGAGATCAAGCAAAAGATATTGGTTGATATGGCCGTTGATCGAGGATGCTACATAGATCAGAGTCAAAGCTTAAATATACACATGGATAAACCCAACTTTGGAAAGCTGACTTCCTTGCATTTTTATGCATGGTCAAAGGTATCAACTTAAATAGTTGTATCTATACATAGTCTACATCTGGGCTTTATATTCTCTTACTAAATTTATTACTAGGGAATTTAAACCAACGAACTATTTGCTGAGACTTTCAATTTTGTCTTGAAAGGGTTTGAAGACAGGGATGTATTACCTCCGTACCCGAGCTGCAAGTGATGCCATCAAGTTTACTGTTGATACTACTGCCATTAAAGTAATTATTCTTTTTTGTGATCAAAATTTCCATTAATGTGATATGTATTTGTACACTTTGATATTTAATGTCTTATGTTTCAAATGCAGGAACAACAAAAGGTGGAGGAGGCTGAGGATGATGATACCAAGATGGCACAGATGGTGTGCTCTTTGACAAACCGTGATGAGTGCTTGGCTTGTGGAAGTTAAAACTATACCTTATTAGATTTGCTCCTATCGGCATTAACAAAATAATTTACCACAACAGCACTACTTGTGAAGGCAACAGTTGTTTAAGGTTCAAATTTTGAGATGTCTTAAGTGCTATGTATATAGAGTTTACTTTGGTGTTAATTTCATTTTTTTTCATTGCTTGATGATGTATTGTATCTTAAGAAGTTTTCGTTTTCAGGTATAAAATTATATTTTAAAGAATGAAATTCTTGAGTATTTTATAATGATAACTTATTAGTGTTTAATATTATTCTTTCCAATGTTTTTGTAGTTACTCGATGGTACCATAACTTATTTGTAGTCTTTTTACATTAGTCGTGGTTTTTTATTTCTAATTTAGAGTTTAAATGTTATTTTCTTGTGTTATTTAAATTTTTCGATTTGTTTATTTTCTCAACAAAGCACTTGATATAACGCTCTTAATAATAAATTGAAAGGGTCTTTTCTTCATTCCATTATGAAACAAAGGAACTCTCCAATATCTATCAAGGTCTTCAATGAGTTGAAATTTGAAAGTTGCACAAATTTGAGTTCTCAATTGTCAAGGAACTTCTCTGGAAAAATAGATGCGGATGTTCTTTGGAAAAATCTATAATAAGGTTTGATGTCTCAACAAATAGGAGCAAATCATCATCAATCAAACGCAAGGGTGTAACCTTAGGAGTACCCCTAGCAACTTGAATAAGTTTCCACATTTTATTTTCTAATGTTGCATTAATTAGATGAGAAAGTCAATTCTTGTAACATTAATCAACACAAAACTTCACCAAAAATGTTTCATAGAAGTTAAAATTTTGTAACGTGTTGAAAAAATTTGATTAAAATTAATTATTTCAATAAATATTTCTAAACACATGTTATTACCCCTCAAAGCCTCAAACTTTCATTTATTTATAATTAAAAAGATATATTCATTAAAATATAAATCCCCACTCAAATATATATTAACACTCCATGGTTGATGAGTATAACTTAATCATTCTTTGCTCGAAAGAGTACTTAGCCCCTTGAATCAATCAAGCAAAGAACAGGAGCAACGAGCAACCAACCCTCACATGTTTTATTTGCATGTGATAATGATTTTTTATTTGCCTAAAGGTCGACGGAAGCGAAAGTCACTATTAATATCATATTTGTCTGGCAACAAGTTAAGTTTTTTTCAAAAAAAACTATTTGTTTTTTCTTCATAATTTTTTTATTTTTTAATCAAAAGAATGTGGAGGTGGATGACAACATTACATTCTCTCTTTGGTGTATAGGTGTGCTTGGGCCGTACTTGTCACAAAATTAATTATTAGATGGTGGATCCTTATTATATATAGTTAAAGTGAAGACAACAAATATAAACACGAGTACTTAATGCTCAATGAGTATGAACACGAGTGTTGAATTTTTATTTTTTTTAAGTACAGATACGAGTGTTGAAGTTGCTATTTACATAGAAATAATTTTTTTTTTCCGATTGTAGACATATATATATAGATAGGACCCTACCTAAACTCTTCAGATAGAAATTATACTAGAATAATTTATTAGACAAAGTAAATTAAATCAATGCTTTAACAAATATTTTTCAATTAACATAATGTTATATTATTTTTAACAATATTGGGTAGCTTTGATTTTCTATCCAGGCGATGATAAACCTAATAGTTAAGTTATGTCGGTTGTTTTATTCATGTTGTATAAATATACGTGTTTAGTACACATAATATAAAATACATAGTTCAAATTTTTGTTTTTATTAAAACTATAAATTAGTTTGTCACCGCTAAAATAAAATTGAAATATTGAGATTTTTTTACATAAATATATATAATTATAAATGATCAGATATATCTAATATGATAGTAAATGCTTTTATAGGTATTTCTAGATTGAATTCAATTGTCATCTCTACTATAATACTATGAAATATTATTCACATTTAATGAAAAAGGCTAATCCTTAACTTTTTTTTCACATTCCAACATGTACTCCTTGAA
>JBBPBP010009779.1:5547749-5572137 GCA_037974735.1 Cicer chorassanicum
ACTCCTTGAATTTGATTATCAATGAAACATTTAAATACTTCCTGTCTAATATATGTTTCTCCTTTGAAATAATTTTCTAATAAATTATTTATTATTTTATAATACTAATATAATATTTAGTAGTATTTTTTTCTTAAATTACCTTTATTTATAATGTAGTTGCAAGTATATGGTAGAAAAATAAGAAATAAAGTACAAGATATTTTAATCTTTAACATAATATTTGCACTGAAAATTGGTATTTAAAAAAATATACACAATTTAATTAATAGCTACAAAACTTTACATTTACGAATGCAGGAAGTTGTGTGAATCTAACTATTAAATTTATTTAAAAAGAAAAAAAAAATTTACATCTTATTCTTGACTTCTCTATTATCCACAAAATAAAATGTCGTATTGTATGACTCAAGTCAAAATGTTTGTCTCTATCGATCCTGTGTGGCAGCACATGTTGCAGCCTGTATGTCTTTTTATCCGTTAATGAAACCGCGTATGAGGTCGATCGTTGACTGAAACCGGCGTTGACTTTTGTTACTTCAAAGGTTCAACATCATCCTAAGAGTAATAAGAGAGTAAAGTGTGAACACTATGGACTAATAAAAATTTGATTAAATTATACTTATGATCGTTTAAATTATTTTTAGATTTTATCTTGATTTTTTAAGTTGTATTTCTTTTGTTATAAATATTGAATATTTTGATTCCATACATTATTTTATGTTTTTTTTAGTCTCTTAAGTTATAAATATTATAAAATTAAAAAAATTATAAACATCTAACATTTGAGTCTTAATTTTCAATATTAGATACTATTAGAAATGATTAAAATATATTATGTTTGCAATTTAAGGTATACAATGTTTAACATTTGTAGTTTAAGAAGTTAAAATGAGACGAAAATATTTTAAAGAATTAAAGTGTCTACCGTTTGTAATTTAAGAGATCAAAATAAAACGAACAAAATTTGACTAAAATAAAACTTAAAATTAACTTAAAATACCAAAAAGTATAATTTAGTCTAAATACTTCAAACAATGATAAAAAAATGAAAATTAAATTGACGGATCTAAAAAATATTGAAGGTGAGAAAAAAAAAACTACCTTAAATTGGACTACTTCCATTCAAAGAGTGAGGCTCATAAAGTTTTCAATTTCAACTACTAAAAACTATTTGCCTAAATATCCTCTAGAAACTAGAATGAGAAATATGAGATATACAGTGTAAAGTGTAGTTACACTGAAATCTAATAAAGAAAATATATTGTATAATTATTTTTCAACGGTTACAATAGAAGGTAATGAAATATTTTGAAAAATGATGTAAAACTATTTTATACTTTAGTGCATGTTCATTAAACCTTAAAACTATTAGTAATTGTTATAATTCTTTCATAAAGTTAAAAATATGGAAATAATTTGCAAGCAATTTGATGGATTAAATTAGGTGTAAAAAATAAAGTCTACTATAAAAAAAAGTCTAAACCGACTTTATAAGGAGTATTTAATAGACTTTAATATATATAAATATTTAATTTGAATAAAGAAGTTTTGGATAAAACGCACTAGAAGTAATCGACAGAGCCAATCAGTCCAGTGAGTTAGATATACATCTGACTTGCACACCCAATTACTAAGTTCAATTGCTCTTTTTATTTTTGTGGTTGTAATTAAAATGTTAGTCTCTTATATGATATAAGTTATAACAACAAAAAGTTGAAGTAATGAACTAGTAGTTCCTTTCCTCGGATGCAAGTTGCCAATTTGTTCTCAACTATATCTACAAATATCATCAACAAAAAGTTGAACATAACACAACAACTTGTGAGTACCAATTTGACAACGATCAAACACCGACGGTTAAAATACAATAATATTTTTGAGGGATAACGATTAAACTCTTTACATTTCAAATTGGACAACTATACTCGTGATAAAACAAAACAAGTGGTATGGGTTATTAGAATATAATTCATATAGCACGATGAAATATTATTTAAAATTTCAACAATAATCAACAACACTCCTCAAAAGTAAAAGTTTATCATTCTTATCATATTTATAGTCACAACGTTAACTTAATTAACATCGATTCAACAAATTTAAATTTAAAAATTATATTTGTCTTAAGAACAATATCTATTAGAAGTTTTGAACATATTTTAAATATCATTTTGGAGTGTACCACCTATATAATTATAAAACAAGTGTATAAAATATAAACACGTTTTTTCAAGATTATAAAAATTGAAATTACTATAATTTTTGTCCATGAAACATTTTTCCTATTTTTAATGTCGGCTATTCACTGTTTTTTTTAACCTTTTCCTCAACACCGACGAGCTTGAAATAATTGGAAAGCAGAATCAACTTGCGTTTCTCTACACACGAACGCCACAAATTTTATAGCTTTCACACCTACATGCACTCTTTTGACCAGTCACTACCTTAGCTAGTAAATTTTTTAATCAATTAATGCTTAGCCACTTCAACTTTTATAGAGCAAAACGAAACTATTATGATACAATTTGTGGTGAGGGCAAGTTGACAAAATATTATATTTATATAATATTCCCAATAATAGTTAAGAACAAAAATAGTATATTTCAAATCGTTTATATATATGTCTTGCATGCTACTAAAATATATATCAAATAAAACTTTTCCATGCAAAAAGTTACAAAGGTGGCGAATTATAGAGAAAAGGGAAAAGAGAAAGAAAAGGGAGAAGATCTAACAATGTCAATGCCAATGATGTTTCATGGTGTTAATAGGGAAGGAGAGATGTCAGCTATGGTTTCTGCTTTGACACATGTGATATGTGGTGATGATGATGATGGAAGTTCTGTTTTGAAGAGAAGAAGGGAAGATGATGGATTCTTTCACAATTCATCCAATGCTAATATTCCTCCAATTAAGCACCAAGGTCAATATTTAATCACATTTTTTAAGATAAAATTAATGAATTATAAATATTAATGGATTAGATTCTATGTAATGCAGTTGTAGAATGTTCAAGCAACAAAAAAACAGAACCTGTATACGAATACAGAACAGACAACATTAAAAGTGTGAAAAAGGAAGATCAAATACCAAGAACAAAATACAGAGGAGTGAGACAGAGACCATGGGGAAAATATGCTGCAGAGATAAGAGATCCTTTCAAAGCAACAAGAGTTTGGTTAGGAACATTTGAAACAGCTGAAGATGCAGCTATAGCTTATGATCAAGCTTCATTGCGTTTTAGAGGAAACAAAGCAAAACTCAATTTTCCTGAAAATGTTAGCCTCAAGCAACAACCTTTTACTAATCCAACACCAACCCATTTCAACATTTCACATTCCCAAAGTACCCTTTTGTCACCTCAATCTAGTGTTGACTCATTGATGAATAATGAAGGTGTTCATAATTTTCAAGGTTCAAATAGTTCTTCTTCATCTTCTTCTTCTTCTTCTTATAGTTCTTCAATTCCTTCAGTTTATTCTACACAGTTGCCAACATGGTCTTCTTCTGGTTATAGCTCCTCTCCCTCAGGCTCATATTAATGGATCCATTTTATTTCTAGAAGTATGTGTATTTCTTTTCTTACTCTCTTACCTCTCTTTTTTGCCCCCTAATGTTTTCATAAATTTTTGGGGGTGTTTGAGTAGCTTAGAAAAGAGAGGGAGAGACAAATGAATAGGTGGAAAAAAAAAAAGAAATGTGATGCAGGAAACAGAACAAAGAAATAGCAATAGAATATATAAAACTATTATAAAAATATATATAAGAAATTACTTAGAATTTTACTGTTGTTATTATTATCTCCTTTTAATTTCACGTTAAGTTGTCAACCCTATCATTATTTTTAGGGATGATTTTACTTGAAAATGGAAGCCTGTGTGTGTCACTGGATTAGGTTGGATTGATATTACAAAAACATATTAAAAGAATGTATATTAGATTAAAAAAATCATAACAAAAATAGGATATTTTTTTTCTTCTCCAAATACGGTTATGTGAATTTAATTTATTATATATATAAACACGTGAATTAATTTAACTGTGCCAATATTATTAGGCTGATTATTTTTCACAAAAACAAATACAAGATGAAATCTTTAATTTGATTAACAAAATTAAGGAATAGAATACGTCTAAAATGGTTAAACTATCTCTATCTACTAAGGAAAATTATATAACAGAAAAAATAATGGAGTTCTGGAAGTTGATTAATTTTCTCTCCAAAATTAAAGATAAAAGTGCCCATGTGAAACAAATCTCCTTTATTTAGTTTTTGTATATCTAAACAATGGGTTAGAAGAAATGCAAATTTTATACTTTATGAAAACATAAACTTATCTCTATGAATATTACGAAAATAAGAATTTCTTTTTATTATATTCTGATTCTAAAAAAGAGAAAATTACCCTGATCACCACAGCAGTATACTCAAATAAAATAGACCTCTTTTTATTTATTAATAATAATCAAACCTCGCAAACACACCAGAAAAAGACAAATGATTCGAACTTATGGAACACGTTTAAACTAAATTGCACGACGAAGCTAAATAACGATGTGCAAGTAACTGATAGAAGTTGAAGGCTTGGAGGACCCACACTTTCTAATTATTAAAGAGCCAATGAGTATCAACTCAAAAGTTTTAAATACAAATTTGTGTTAATCACGTTTATCACGACTCATGAAGCAATTACTTTGAACAATTCCCATCAATTATACTTATATCCTTTTTCCGTTGGCAAAACTATTTTCAAAGTGGCTTTGTGTATGAAATTGAATATCTCATTCCAAAAATAATCTAATATATAAGAATGTGTATTTAAATTAAAAAATTATCATTCCCTCCTTTATCCTCAACATTATTCTCAACCACAGTGGCTTTTTGCCTTGGAATTCCAAATCTAAGTTTGAAACATCGAAATTTACACATTGAAGTAGTGACCACAAAGCTACTTGCATGTACTAAATCATATAAGTGATCTACTTTAGATTAATATTTAAAAACCATCAAAAAATTTTAACGATGATCGACAATATTCTTTCAAAAGTAATAGCACATGTTCCTCCTGAACTTTATAAATAAAACTGTAACCTAATTTATTTTGATTCAATATACAGTATATATTTATTTTTCTTTATTTTAATTGACCAGTATCATCTAAGTTACTATCTCAATCATAAAAATGAACAATGATCATTAATGTCTACTTGTAAGAAACATTGTCAGTCATCGTTGAAGTTTTAAACATTTTTTAAAACAAGTTCCCAGTGGACCATGGTCCATTAGCCTATAAATTAACAAGCACTCAATTTCTTAAAAGTAGTATACAACAAAGCTACTTGCAGTACTAAATCATATATCCATCTCTACCCTGAACACGAATGGTAAAATATAAAATGAAAGAGACAATTGTTTAATTATATTCCTCACTAACACAGTGAGCAACATTTCAAATAGACAACATTTCTGATTAGGCAACTTCAGTCCAAAACCCACATATTGAGGAGACCCTGCAATGACAAGAAATAAACATTACGATTAAAAAAAAAGGAAATACTTCAGACTTGAACAATCACGATTCTGGCATGTCATAATTGTCCAAATCCCTCTGAACATAACAGTGAGAAAATTTGAGAGAAGAGGAAGAGAAAGGAGGAAAAAAGTGCAAAACTACCTATATAGGAACCTTCTTAAACCTTCAAAGCTGCTTTGTGGACCATGGTTTCCTTGTGTATTTGATGACAGCTCTTCTCAACAAGATCAAGCAACTTCTCTAAGTTTGCTGCCCATGAATTAAGAATATCGTTACTGTCCTTTGCTGTTTGGAAACAAACTATTCCCATCGGTCTATCAATCTTTGCAACCAGAGCCTTGGACACAACCATATCTGAGAGATGCTTCTCAGCATCCTGAATTATGTAAGGATAATTGATTAGGAATATCACACCATAAAAAGAAGTTACCATAGTAAACTTACAACACCACTAGCATTACATACCTGTAGGCTGAGACACAAAAGTTGCGCAAGTCTCTTCAAAGTAATCCTTGCGTAGTATCTTGATACAACGAGAATATTCTGAAAGGTAATAATGCTCACATAAACAAGTTTGAAGTGTGAACCATAAATAATAACCAAAAATATCAACCAACTAAGGAACCAAATTGATAGGATGAGAAAAATATAAGGGTATCAGTTAATCACATGTTCAATAATTCTTTGTTTCAGATCTTCTGCTGCTTTTTCACTCAAAAACTTTCCGGAGACCATCTCACTCTCAAACTCATTCTTATATGTATCCCAAAGATTTGTCCATTGGATGACTTCCATGGTGACCAGCTGCTTCAAAAGTAGCCTATACAAAACATATCACACTTACAGCCAATGACAAAAAATCCTATACAAAATATTTGAAAGCATGAATGTGAGATGAAAAGTAGGATAACATACTTAAAGTTTGGAATCTCAGATAGATTCTTATCCTCCAATGTGGAATTGAGAAGGCTTGATTGCATTGGATCATGTGGTGCTAGAACCAAGTACCAACATATTTTCCTCAGGATCTGTATGTAAAGATAATATTGAGAAAATAAGTTATATCATAATATCGTATTAACAATAGATTTTTACAGTAATAGAGATAGCAAATTTTATATATAAAGAAAAAGAATAGAAAGCCTACAGGAATCCACTCAGTAGGGTTTTCTTTGACTGATGGAATATCATATATTGCCTTGTAGCAACGGCAAATTTCAAGATAATCATTGTTGTGGGAATAATACCTTATAACAAAGACAGAAAACCAGGATAAGTAAGATTTTAGGATCAGCAGCAAGAAACATCATTTAGCGTGAAGATAAATTAAGCGTGAAGATAAATTAAGCGTGCACTCATTTATACCCATTCTTCCACATTTAATGAAGTGGTATACAAGAAAGCACCAAATTTAGAAAGTAATGGGAATTTACTGCAACATTCATTCAACAGTGATAAATTCCGTTAACTTTTTTATCACCACAACTCATGCGTTACAAATCATTTCACACACACACAAATAAAATAATTTTTAAACATATAATTTAAATGAACTGAATTATAAGCATTTACTGTAGACCCACCTACAACAATGAGTTTGATCCAGACAGGATCTTTGTAGCACCAGGTTTCCCTTTACAGGTAATTTAAATGAACTAGGACTCAACAACATACAAGACAATTGATAGGAATTGCAATATTTACAATGAAAATAAAAGAATTGAATTTGCAGAAGACCACATTTACAGAGAGTGACATATTGGCTATTGTTAGAAACAGCATCAATGGTAAAAGACAAGGAATCAGCATGTTAGGAAGGATTAAATATAACCACCATGTTTGTCAACTTCAAAATTCAAACTCATTTTATATAGCTATAGCTAGCTACAGTTCATAAACTTCTACATGGAAGACCAACTTTGATTCAGGTCGCAATGTTTAACTTCAAACTGGAAATGAAGTCAAACATTAAGCTTAATTTCAAAATGGTTCACATATATGAAAAGGATACATTTGGATTATTTGGGAAGAAAACAAATGTAGAATTAGAATGCCTGTCAAGCTAATTGGAAATTAGATCCGAGGTTTGAATCCAAAATAAAGGGTCCTGTTACATCCATTTAAAATGTTTAACAGTACAAGATGTATTCCCTATGGACTCATTTATAGTGAACTGCATTTAATTTTCTCGAATTAGTGTAAAAAAGGAAATCATTTACTAATCTACCCCTATTTATAAAGATCATCTCCACACAAAATCCAAAACATAATTTAAGGATTCTTTGGAATAATAGCATTAAATGTTGATAAATTAGTTGACATTTGCTTATATTTGAGTCCAACAAATGTATGCATTTTTTTCTTATAATTGAGTCGAGAGGGAGTATTAAAGAAAGAAATCACACTTTTTGCAATTTTTTTACCACCTCCAACTCTAGCAATCCATAAATGGAGTACGGGTTAGCCCTCAGAAACTATGATCATCAGGTTATTAGGTACTTTATACCCACTTACTTACATTGACATTTAATTACAAGGCTAATTCAACTCTTCAACAAAGTACTTCTTATTGAAGACCATCAAACCAAGAAGTAAAAAAGAAAATAATTGAACAGTAGCAGAGAAAGTCAGACACATATATTAATCAGCATTTTATCTTTCAGTACAGTCATTAGCACTATGCCTTATCATCAGCATCTCCAATACACATTCTTGGAGCCTCATGCATCATTGTTTGGTTTTTCATAAATAATAGTCCGACATCAAACGCATATCCATTATGCACAAATGTTAATATAACAAAAAAACCCGAAAACCATAATCATTTTGAGCATCTATGTGATGTTCAGTTTATATCCCAAAAGTTGAAAGAGACACAAAATATAAAAGGTCAGCACAGCGTACTAGTGACTATGAAAAGATAGAAAAAAATAAAATAATCAGCAACAGGAAGTAGGAATTCAATTACCTAATCATTAGTTCATAATAAATGCGCTTCAACTCCAGTAGAGATGGTATGTCTGCAGGAGCCTCTTCAATCATATTATCACCCTCTTTGGGCTTTTTCTTTTCCTTAGATGCATCTACATCAAATACTCTTGGACTTATCTTTCTTGAGAGTATTTGTGCACGAACATAATCCTGGCGGTCTAGGCACAATCGAACCTGCGCAATTTAACATAGAAAATTCCCAAATCAGTAACTTATTATTAGCCACTTAAGAAACTAATGATCTACTACTTATGTCATCACAGAAACAAATAAAAGTGACTCATACTTGTTCAAGAATGAATGCAATTTTCTCAGTTTTTGCCATTGCACCAAAAGTTTCCACCTGTTAAGATTTCACATTACATAAGTAAATCAAAAGATAATTCGCAGTATTCAGCTACACCCAAAAACCGAAGATATACGAAATCCGTGAAAACATGTAACTTTAAACTGACCGCAATTTCTTGCATCAAATCAGCAGCCTCAGCTATAAGCCCTTGTTCTTCTTTAATCTTGGCAAGTTTCTTGACCAATCGAGCTCTCTCAATCTCAACGTATATCTAAGAAGACGACAATACAGCATACAAATTTGTAAAACACGTCATACAAGATAGATAATGCTTTGACACAAGATTATAATTTATAAAACAGAATAAAAAAAATCAAGCATAACAACATGCTCACCTTCCCTGCAGAGACACTGTTCAATGTTTTGATGAGTTCTATACGAGTTTCAATATCCGGTGTCTTATCAATATATTGCATAGCTTGCTGGACCATAGCTGTTACAGCCTGTGAGCATATATAATAGCCTCATTAGTATTTAGTACGACCATCAAACACTATGATTGTCACTTTTTTGTAACAATTACACAACAACTAGATAATATCTGAACTGAACTCCTAACAGTGAAATTGTATATGCTGTTAGATGCAGAAGCTGTACAGATGCTGTGCAGATACCCTACTATCACACAATACGGAATTAACATTCTAAAGGTCCTTAATTTCTTATAAGAATAAGAAATAGTGAAATCAGAACCATCAAAGACTAAATCAACATAAATCTTAAACTCTTCCTAACTGCGCAATTGTGCATTATCAGTACAATGTCTCGTTACTAGTCTAAATAAAATTTGCATCAATATTGCATCCAAAGTTATAACTAATACTAAGCACTTGTAAACAAACAAACGATGAACAATTTCCATTCTAAATAAGAAAAAATCAACCAAATCGTTCAAACCCAAGCAAAACACTAAACCTCTTAATTACTTGCACCAAGTACCTGCTTAAGCTGACCGCGTCGTTTGGACAAAACGACAATCTGATCATTGAGGGTTTTCCAAGCACCCGCTTCAAAGCAAAGGTGCAAAATGTCAATAGCAGCTTTTCTAGTACCGGATACTTCACCGGCAAGCCTCATCTGTTTCTCCACATTCAGCAATCGCTCAATCTCCGCATCTAAATTCGCTGTATTCGCCTACAAAAACAAATTAAAAAAAAAAAAACACACACACACACAATTGTAAGAAAATAGCAATTATAGGGCAAAATTAAGTGTGAGAGAGATCTGAAATTGGTTTTGGATCGATGAACAGAATGAATGAGTGAGGAAGATACCATGGTTGAGTGAGAGAGATTTTGAAGGAATCAAGAATCGGCAACAATAGAAATAGGAAATTTAAAAATGAAGAAAAATGGTAGAACAGGAAAGTAACAGTGAATAAAGTGGTACAAGCTCGTTTTATGTAGCATGAGTAGCAATGGGCCCATAATAGGCCCAATGATTTCTACCAGTCTTGCCTTAGAGTACTGGGCCGCTCGGTAACCCAATAATTGTTGAGAAAAAAAAAATACTGGCTTATTGAATTTTATAGGTATTTTTTCTTTTTGACAAAAAAATAGGAATTTGATTTATATTTTTTCTTTTAGAATATTCTTAAGATTTATTAGATTTTTTATTATTTCTTTATTTTAAAGATATAATTTAAAAATATGTTATTATGAAATGATGTACAAGTATGTTATTGTATTGCATTTTAACTCTATATATAGAGTTATGAGTAAAGGTTTATGATATTAATTTTCACACAAAAAAATAATAAATTTTTTTGTACAATATATATTATATATAATTCAGCTTTTGCAAATACGAACAATAAAAATATACATTGTCATCAAATATACCACAAATTTTGATCTTTTGAATCAACTATCAAACTAATATCGAGATTTGTCTAGATGTAAAATGATATGACATTGCAGTAACAATGACAAATTATAATTAAATTATTTGGTCTCAAACAAGTCTCGAACTGATTTCAATAGGTTGTCTCAAGTACTACATTTATATATAAACACAACTAATTAAGGAATTGTTCCAATCTTAAAACATTTAAACAATAAAAAAGTGCAAACTTGATCAGTAATGAAATATTCACCAATATCTTGATATTGTACAATAGGTTTTATATTAATAAGTTTTTAGTAAATGGGCAATTTAGTCTTTAAATAGTAAGGATCGGTCAATTTAGTCCCTTAAATTTATGAAATAGTAAATTAGTCTCTTAAATTAAAGAGCATTAATCAATTTAGTCCTCATTTTAAAGCAAGCAACCATCAAAACTATATTAATTTTAAATAGTATTTTTCTTCGTCTAAACAAACATGAATCTTTAAATTTACAGTATAGAATTTGAAAAAAGTCAATATTTATTGATATTTTTCAATTTATGGGACCAAAATAGTATTTTATAGATTTAAAGGACTAAATTAATTGACTTTTATAAATTCAAAGAGCAAAATGCCTATTTACTAAATGATTGCTACAATGGACGACTTTAAATCAAAAGGGATATCATTCATGCTTACAAATAAAACTATGTAATGAGAATAATCTATTCCATTCGGAACTCATTTGGCGATGGTGGATTGGTGAAATAAATCATCTCATATGATGGTCCTTGGCCAAAATCCAAAATTTGGCTGAAATCGACATTAGAGACCCGATGGTGGAGGTGTATCTACAAATATCCTGACACTCAACATTATTATGTGTTTGAGGTGAAGGCTATATATATAGGTTCAAGTCAACATTGAGTGGTGTTAATAAGAAATTTATATAGCGGACAAATAAGTGATATTGGACTTGAGCATAATTCAGAGTGGACCAAAGTTGAGTCCGACCCGAAATATGTTACAAAATAATTCAAAACTATACATTTGAACGATCAAAACCACAACCTAAAGTTTATATTCAGACAATACTAGTTAAACAAAAAAAGCGAAAAACAATAACAAGGAGGAATTAAGAGTTACAATGCCTAGATAATGAATGATAAATGTGTGCCAATATAACATAGGAGCGATTGAATTGAGTATTAAGATGAAAAGTTAGTGAGAATGAATGGTAAATGTGTGCCAATATAACATAGGAGCCATTGAATTATTTTATGAAATTTGCTTTTATCAATGTCCAAATTTGTACATCCAAACAAATATCGCTTAAACGTACATCTAAATAAGAGTAAATTCTTAAAAACAAAATTGAGGTTTTTTATAACATAGAGGGGGAAACATTTGGATTCCTTGTAGTCAAACGGGACAACATAGTTATTATAGACTACAATAGAGTGTAAAAATATCTCTTTATCATACTTTTTGAGAAGAGAATTATTGCGCTGATATTATTGCCAAGATGGGGGCTAAGAGTTTTGAGCCTTCACAAGTTACTTTAACTCATTAATTTATCCTCAAGGTTACTAGGTGACACTTTAGGTGTTTCCTTCCTTAAGAAATTATTTTCATTTATTATTTTTTCTTTTTCTCATGTAAATATTTAAACTTATGTGTGGACTTTAAATAGTCTCTAAATTCATAAAAAAAAAACAAGTATTAGCCACTAAATGGAGAGTTTTGTTTTAAAAAATGATACACAGAAAAATCAACCACTAAACTACTTAATTTGTAAATTAAAAAAAATAATAAATTGATCCATTAGTCGACATTACAATGAAAGATTTTTGGGCTTAGGAAACGAAGACTCAAGCACAGCAAAAAAGCGTTACAATACTAGAAGTTTTTCTCCGTCTCTCCAAATTCCACTGTCCATCACCACCACGCAAGCACAAGCACAACACAACGTGTAGTAGTAGCAGTAACAATAGCTAGTAGTAATGTAGTAAATGGAGTAAATTAATCCTCAACAACTCGAGGGTTTCGCCAAAGAATCCAACAATTCTGAACCCCGAATTGAGCAAAATCTGAATATGAAGAAGCCATTGTTTAATCAAAGTGAGATAAACTGGACACTATCTTCTACCATTCGCGTAGCAGTTACTGGCATTGCGGCCATAATTGGTATCATATTAGCTCTAAAAGATAACAAATCAGATAAACGAATTAGGTCATTAGGATTAGGTTTAGGTAGAGAAGATAACACCTCCATCAAATCGCTTTTAGTTCCCGGCTTGCAAAACCTCGAAAACAATTGTTTCCTCAACGTCGTTTTGCAGGTCAACTTCTTTTCGCTATTGATTCTCTGTTTCTTCAATTCGGATATATGAGTTTTGATGTTTGTTTGTTTTTTTGTTGCAGGCTCTTGCTAGCTGTTGTTGTTTTCAGAGTTTTCTTGATGATGTCATTACGGAATTCGGGAGTGATGAACTCGTTGATGACACGCCTCTTGTGTTTTCCTTGGCTTCTTTAATACAAGGTAGCACATTCTTTCTGTGATTCTATTTCGTTTTACATTTTCGTGGTTCAATTATTTGGTTGAATGGAGTTCCATCTGCGACTTATTTGCATTGAAAATATTATTATTGTTATATGTTCCATTGAGTTTTTTTTATGTTGCTAGTAAAATTTTATGCTTTGCTTTTTTTTTTTTTTTATAAGTTAGAGCTTGTTTGGATTGTCTTATTCGAGTCTATCCATTGGCATAAACACTTAGGAGACTGTTTTGAAGAGCTTATGTAAAGTGGAAACATCTTATATGAAAACAATATGACTTTATTTTATCTTTTGTTATAGAAATAATTTATATATAAGCACTTATATTGTAAGAACTTATGCTATAAGCACTTAATTAAGTTGTTAACCTAAATAGTGCCGTAGTCAAAGTCATTTAATAACTATCAAGTTGGTATTGTTAGTTAGTAGTTAGAAGTTGTTATTTAGCTTTTCGATTTTCTGCTGTCCTGCTCTAAATGAGCATGTAAATGAGTTGCTTTTTGTCTTCATGCTACATTACATTCATTTAATTGAGATCAATGAAATTTGATTCTCTCATAGTTTACTTTGGTATTTTTATCAATCACCGGTGAACCACCATGTTTAACATACTTTTATAAAGAAATTGTTGTGTGAGTATACTAGTTTTAGAAGTTTAAGCTTACCTATCTTTCAACTTGTGTAGCATGCCTTATTTGAGTTTATATACTGGCATAAACACTTGTGAGACTGTTCTGAAGAGCTTATGTAAAGTTGAAACAACTTATGACGTGTACAGGATAACTTATGGAAACAACTCATGAAAATTATTTGATTTTATTTTATCTTTTGTTATAGAAATAGCTTATACATAAGAATTTATATGATAAGAGCTTAAGCTTTTTTGATAAGACCTTATGCTATAAGCATTTAATTAAGCTGTTAATCCAAATAGTGCCTTAGTCAAAGTCATTTATTAACTATCAAGTTGGTGATTTCAGTTAGTGGTTAGAAGTTGTTATTTAGCTTTTCAATTTTCTGCTTTCCTGCTCTAAATCAGAATGTATATGAGTTGCTTTGAGTACACTTGACATTCCTTCAATTGAGATCAACGAAATCTGTTTCTCTCATTTTCCTCTCATAGTTTACTTTGAAATTTGTATCAAGCACCGACAAATCACTGTGTTATTTATGCTATTATAAATTGTAATAGAGTGTAATGTTCTCTGTGTGTGTAGAGCTGAGCTCAGTTAGTACTGAAAAGGTTATATTGAGTCCACGAAAGGTGATGCATGCTATGTCCAGCTACATTCCAGATTTTGATCTGACAAGCCAGCAGGTAGAATTGTTTTTCTTTTGTCACTTAGCAACTGGATGATGTTTTAGTTCTCTTTCTGTTCTGTGCTTACTTTGTTTTGTCTTTGTAGGATGCTGCTGAAGCGTTTAATCACCTGTTGTGCTCTTTGAGAGAAGAATGTGGAGGTTGTTATGCACCAAAGATAAGTTCTTTAGCAGACATTTGTGCTTCTAATAATAGAATTATTACTCCAATACAGACGGAGTGGCCGAGTGAGCAGGAAAGATGGCAGCGCCTCTTCCTTGGACCCATCAACGGGATTCTTAGTAGCAGCTTAACTTGTCAAAGCTGTTCCTCCCAGGTACAGAAGACTTTTCCTCATTGCAATATAATGTGCTTTTCCCTGTTTGTTGATTGCAAATGTACTCTATGGTTCTTGTTTGTAATATTAGACTGCTTTCATAAAAAACTATGACATTCAATTCTGCATCTCTCGCTGACATGTATTATGTTTGAAACCATTCTATAACTGGCTATTAGGAGTACTATTGTTCAGATTGACGATTTTATCAACTTCCTGTTTTGGATGCTATTGTTGCCTTTGGAAGCACAAAGTTGTATGTAGGGTAACATTACAGCCACTTGCTAAAACTTCTTGGAATAAATAAGGGTAGTCATTTCAGAATGGCCAGCAATTAACATAAATAGAGGAGTTGGGTTATATACTTGTATGGATTGACATGGGTTTCAAAAGCCGGGGAAAAATCTCAAGTTTGGTTCTGTTCTATGTATTACTTTTGTTATTATGGCAATCGAGCATTGACATGTTGATGGATTTAATGATCATAATGGTAAAAAGTGTTGATCCTAAGGTCACATTGTCATTTTACTAACTGAGATTTTAAACTGCTTTGACAAGACTTATTGTTGCCTGCAGGTTGCTAAAATGACTAAATAAAATTCACATAATTACTCCAAACATGCAAACCAAGTTACTAATGACCTCAGACTGTGCTTTTTGGTTGGTCCAGGTCTGTGGTCTGTGTGAGGCACGAGACATCAATGTCAATAGCTTTTCTTTTATCATGATAGGCTGGTGATTACATAATTTGTTGATAACAATTTAGTTTTACATAAATATTTATTCTGGTGTTTAATGATAATGTTTTCTTTCTTTACTTTTAATGTGATTGTGATAATGTCTTTTACCAGTCTTCTGTTAATATCTTTTAACTTTATATTTGTGCATTTTGCAGATCTCAAATAACTTTGAACATTTTGATTGTTTGCCCCTTTCACCTGTGCTTTGTGATAGTTTCACAGTAGTAAGTTTTAAAAGTTAATGTCACTTATTTGTCGTTTCAATGCTATTTTGTTTGATAATTTAAGTGTCTCATGCCTCATTTAACTCTGATAAATAAATTTGACATGTTGCAGAGAGTTGGTTGTACACTGGTGGATTGCCTGAAGCAGTTCACTGTTGCTGAACACATTGAAAACTATCACTGCAACCACTGTTGGCATAATGCTGCAATCAAGTATCTTACCTTGATGGAAGGAAACAAGGTAATCCCTGTATGATTCTTTTATTTATTTATTTAGAGATAATAAAGATAGCCGAGGGATGCATAGACGATGGTTGCAGACTCCAGCTGTTGACTGTTTGTTATGTTGTGATTTTTTCTGCTATTGTTACTCAGGTAGAACTTGGAAAACTTAGGCAATGTTCTGACCAAGAATTCTGTGATTGCCGTAAAATTTACCATCTTGAAAAACTACCTTGGTCAAATAGGTTTTCACATGCTTTGAAGCAGCTAAGTATTGCTCGATGTCCAAGGGTATGCATACTGTGTGTTATCTGCCATCTCTAATGTTTTCATGTTTGTGTATATATATATATATATATATCTGTTCTTTTGTTGTTCAATCTCTGAGCTACTGAAACAATTAATTGTCTGGTGACAGATTTTATGCATCCAGCTGAAAAGAGTTCACATGAATGATGTTGGACAGTCATTCAAACTGCAGGTAATCAATCTCTGATGTATTAAATTTTCCATTTCGGCATTGGCATGCACTTTTAAATGGGTAGGACATAATCTTGACTATTATTTTAGACCTGCGTAACCTTTTTATGAAAAGTTGTAATAACAGTGCGGTTTATTAATATTCATTGAATTTCACTGAATATTTTTTCGTCTTGATGATGGTGACACAGGGCCATATTTCGTTTCCATTGATTTTGGATGTTTCGTCATTCATTACAACTAGACTGGGAGTGAAGATACAGGAAGTAGATGTACAAAGTTTGCCATTAAACTCTTTGCCAAACCATATCAATCTGCATTCTGATATAAGAATGAGATCTAGTGGCATTTATGGAGAAGCAAGAGAGCAGATTGATGCAGATGCTCCAGTTAACAAAGCATGTATCTCCTCGACTAATAGAGAGTCACTTAATGAATTTCCATGTTCTAGCTCTTCAGAAAGCATTCACACAAACACACAGTCGCAATCCATTGACAAGGTTGGTCTAATTTTTTTGTTTTGTTTGTTTTGATGTATGCATTTTACATTGACCCATGAAATCCTGTATATCATTGCATCTTGTGTCTGTGTATAATTAACCTTTAAAATGCTTTTGTGTATCCGCCGGTCATTCTCCAATTCATTGTAATTAAAGAATAAACTGGAGTTTCCTTTCCTCTGGTTAATTTTCATTAAAAGAAAGTTTACTTTTAAGTTTTAACATGTGCTACAATCAAACTCAAAAGCATTCTTCTAATTTAATTAGTAGGAAAATGGTACTATCTGAAATGTGGTTGATGTGTCCTTTCTATTCTCCTGTGCAGCTGGGGCCAATAACTGTTGTGATGCTTGAACAACCTGAAATTTATTAAATGAAAGCTTACATATGTTTTTAGTTTTTATATTTGAGCATGCTTTTTATTTTGGTCTCTATCATACGCAGTTCTTTATGGCTTTTGCCTCTATTTTAACTTTAAGTGTGTTAGTCCTCCACCCTAATAGAGAGGGACATATTTATAAGATTTATCAATTATCAAATCTTATAAATAGACCAAATTGTCTATGTTTTAGAAAAGATCATGCTCGTTAAGTGATAGTAAAAATGAATGGCATCTGGTTCAGAAGAGTTGGAAATATTTCATGGAACCATTTTAGTTTATTTAAATTCCTTTTTGTAAGGAACCGTTAATGGCTTACCCTTGGGCAGATTCAAACCTTCAACTCCGTCACTTTTGTCCCTGCTTAGCAGGACAAGAAGCATAGGTGAGAAACAAGAAAGCAATTTGTAATGCATATGTAACAATGTAAAAGGGAGGGATGATTGCCAATTATTAGGGATCCTTGTAATGGGACTGCTTTTTCTGGATTCTTCCTTTAAAAAATGAGAGGTAAAAACCATGAAAAAGTTAGGAACTGCAATAAACTCTTGACCGAAACTAAGGATTGAATAAATATATAAGTTTTAAATGAAAGTATTATCTTCTGGAATGATCTTAAAAGTGTAAGCACGATTAATGATATTTACTTGCTTGTGGATGTGCCTTTTGAATTCCCACTTACTGTGCTTTATGTAGGTGGATGTTTCTTGTAATTCAGTTTCTCAAGATACATGTTTATATCAACTTGTTTCTGTTGTGGAACACTTTGGAAGAGCTGGAGGAGGGCATTACACTGTTTACAGATGTGTGAGAAGCAGAGCAGAGTCCTCAGATGTCTCTGGTGATTGCTTCAATCCACATTCAATGCGCTGGTTTTGTGTTTCAGACTCTCAAGTGTATGCTGTTTCAGTGGAAGATGTTCTTTCTGCTGAGGCCAGCTTGCTTTTCTATGAGAGAATTCCAAATAACTGAAAAAAAAAAATGAAAGCTCTCTTGTCTTGTTATGGGAAGTTCTGGGTTAAGGAGATGCATTAATTGATTTATATGTTCCTAGTTAGAGGAGTCTATAGGAATTGTTCAAAACGTTAGGCATGATTCAATACCTCAAAGAAAAGAAAAAGTTAAGCGTGAGCCTTTGAGAAGGTAATTTACATGAATGTGTGATCATGATACCCTGGCCCAGCTAATCTTGTCTCTATAATCGTTTTAAATTTCTGTTCAAATATACTCATTTTAAATTTTATATCATAAAAGATAAAAGATTTTACATGCTAATCACTTCGCAAACTGATTGAGTGACACATATTTGAGAGGTATTTTTTATGAAAAACTATTTACTTTTTTTATACGTAAATCAATTTTGAAAACAAATAAAAAATCTAGATATTTTATATCATTATATTGTAAGCAATTCAATTATATATAATAAGTGTGTAAACAAGTATTCAATCAATTAAATTTTCTCATCTTAGTTACCACCAAACAAAAAATATAATACAACATAAACAGAAAGCAATACTGTGGTATGTAAAGATAATTCAATTATACTGGATATATGTGTATGATCAGTGTATATAGTTAATTAATGTCTATTATATACTACATACTATATATAGTAGTAGAAAAGTTTCATGTCTGATTGATTGTATACTTCATATATAGTAGAAAAGTTTCATAACTTTTCTATGTAGCTATATTTATTTTTCTGATTTAGCAAACAAGAAACTAAACTAATTTTCACCTATTTGGAAAAAGAAAGTGTTAACGTATAACACTAGAATTTACATTGATAAATACTAATATATATAGTTGCAAATTATCAAGAGACTTTCTATAAAAGTGAAAGTAGTATCGGCAACGGCTCCTACATTGTTGTGTGTATGTGTATTGTATATGTAATAATAATGTTATGAACGGGATATTGGGATTAGGCATGGCAACGGGGCGCGGATGTATTTTGCCTCCCCACCTCTGTATCTGACTAATCGGAGATAACATAACTTGCACCAGTCTTTGTTTTTTAGCGGGTGTGAAATTTAGACCTCATTTCTGTCAGTAATGGAGTTCGAGTTTCCCTATTCACACCTGCACCCATTCATATATAAAATTATAAATTTAAAAATCATATGTATTATAATTAATATAATAAAATAATTGTTATTGAGATTATAATTTTAATATTTAAGAAATATTAAGTATATTCAATATGTATATGTATATAAAATTTAAAAAATTATAATAATATTACTAGTGAGGCGCGTGCGAGTCAAAATCCGTATCTGCCCCGAAATTTTAATTTCAAAGAAAATCTACACCCAATCAAAAAAGATTTTTCTGCTCAAATCAAAACTGCGTTGTCATATCTAGTAGCATAGATATTACAAGCTTAGATGTGAGAGATATGGACCACTATAGACAAAACTTTGCTTAAAGAAACTTTAAGAACAATTTTGTGAGATATCTGTACAATTTAAATGACTTCAAAATGTACTTTTATTACTACGGTACTGTTTTTCAATAAGTTTGCATTGGTGTGTATGGATATGCCTGTGTAAGTGTGAGTCTACGTAATTATCATATCTCTAAAGTTTTATAGATATCTCAGCAGAGGAATATCATATTGATGAACGACATAAAAAAAAAATACAAACACTCGTAAGAGTTTATGTTAAAAATATATTTAATTAATTAAAAAGATTATGTAAAATGTACTCTAATTAGACCTTATAAATAATTAACGATTAACTGCTTGCTAGCGACCTTTAAGTAACTCACAAATGAGTTACAACTAACACATCTGACTAATTATTTATAGTTTAATTAACTCTATTTTCTAACAATCTTATATTTTTTCTCATAAAAACTTCTTAGATAATTAAGGAAGAGAAAATAAATAAATGAAACAAAATAGAGAGTTACGAAATAAAATAAATTATATATATATATATATATATATATATATATATTTACAATGAAATAATTGGTTGGGATCCAGGGTTTCACACCACCAGGAGAAGGAAAATAATGATGTATTAGACGATAAAATGTATTCTATCAAAATTTTATTTCTTTTTCTTTTTTTACAACTTATTTCATTTTATATTATTTTAAATCATTCAACAAATAAAATCTATATATCAACACTCCATTTCATCTCATTTTATTTCTTCCATCAACATTTTCTATATCACGTAAGAAAAATGATTTTATGACCGTGTAGTATGTATAGTTACAACGTTATATATAACTTTACAAGACCAATATTTAATTACTAAAAGATAAAAAGACCAATATTTATTTTTTAAATATTAAAAAAATAATCTTCTAGTATAAAATAAATTGTGGCACAAAATTGGAAATAATATTTCAATTGTGAATCGGTGGCTTCCTTCTTGCTGGAGTGTAATCCATTGAAAATACTTCATCTCCCACATTATCATGATCTTCTTCTTTTGCCTTAAACATATTATCTTGCACTTCCTTATTATTTGTTGTATTTGCATCGTTGCTTTTTTCTTTCAGTGTTCGTGCTGCATAAAAAAAAAACATGTTAGAAAATTGCATGAAAAAATTTGACAAAGAAATCAAATTACTAATTTAATCAAAGGGAAATAATCTTAGTCTTCTGAATTCAATATAACAAAATACCTCTAGCTTGGAAAGAGATGAAACATAGGAGGAAAAAAACTACAAGTAGAAAACGTTTGTTTTGTGAAATAGCCATCTTAAATATTGATATTTTTATATATAAGATATCTTGATCTAAATGTACCACGTATATAGAGGTTCATTTTGAAAGCTTATATAGAAAAATATTATAGTAGCCAATTGCCACGAAGTTTAATGCAATGTTAGAAGTTGGCACTAATGGTCTACAAGTGTCAACATCATTGTCTATGCTGTGTCTGCCTCGAATAGACGGTATGTGCTTTTAGGTAATGGCTTAAACAAGAAAAACTATAAATCCATGAATTAATGTCTACCTCTACTATACTATTTATTTGGGCCATCTCTTTTATCTTCAATTCAAATGCTTCCAATTTTCAATTTCATTTTATGTATATATTTTAATATTATTAGTTAACTTTTCTTGCTCAAACTTTATAAGTAGACAATTATTGTTGGATTTGAAAAGATTGTCGGTTAACAATCTACACAATTACGTAATTAATGTGTTGTTGGTTGTTAAATTGAAATTAGGCGTACATTAATATTACTATCAAGAGAGTTGGAGATTTTCTCTTATATATTTAACCAGTTTTTTGTCATGGACAAAAAACAAAAATGGGACTCTGTTATGTCTTTTTATTCTATAATTGTGACATATTGATCATCAACTAGACACTTGATCATATGTTACATTTTTTTGTTTATGTTGAATCTTGTATAAACTTCTCATATTTGTGACGTGAATTATAAATATGATTGATAGTAGTCACATTGTCATACCTTCTTTTTTCAAAGTCATAAGAATATTTTTAGAAAAAATCGTGTTACTAGTCATCTAAATGACAAGCTCTCTCTCTCTTCTACATTTAAATCATATGCAGAAAGACGACCCTCTAAATTTTGTTGTCATCTCATGACTGTGTTTTCCACACACTACAAAAAGTTTTTACACACTAAAGCACAAAACATAACCCCACAATCTAAATAGACACTTACATTGAATGGATCTTGTGTCTTAACGTTTCAACTTCTTGTAATCTTTATACATATCACTCCATTGGCATCTAAATACAAGAAATTATTTTCTTCTATTTGACCTATGATTTATCTTTGCAATAATGTCATCTCTAAACCCTAACTTGTGTGCTTCACCACAAACCCATTTCAACAAGTCAACTTGAGAACGAAATTTCTTCTCAATAGTGAAGTTTTTAGCAAAATAAAGAGACACATCAACTAATTCAACAACGTCAGATTTCAAATTAATAGAGAGATCATCCATATCTAAAATGATTATGAAAATGATGGTCAAATTCAGTAAACGCAATTCGAATTGATAAATCCGAACATTCTTTTGTATGTCTGAATTGGTCAATCCATACCATACAATTTCTTTTGCTTTCAAACAATAATAGTGTAAATAGAGTCTATAGATAATATGAAATATACATTTTTGTATGAGAGTAAAAGTATATGAATTTTCAAATATTTGACCATTTATATGTTTTAGTTGTGTTTGGATGATCTAATCCCAACAAATTTAGTCTGAATTAACCAATCCAATAGAAGTAATTTAGAAAGAAAAAAGAAGAAGTTTGAGAGCTTTAAAAAACATAGGAAGAGAAAAACTTTCCATATTAATACCAAACACCTGGTACATTGGTGAATTGGTAAAGAATATTTGATCGAAGAAATGTATTTAATATTGAGTTGGTCAATTAAATTTGTGACCCGGGAAATGCAGACAAAATAATGCCTTAAGCGCGAGAAAGTGGTGCAGGGCCATCTCTCAAAAAATGCAACATCTTTTAACTGTTTAAATACCCCTTCCATTCTTTATTCACAAACATATTCATTCAGACACTTCTAAAACTCTATCTGCTACTTAGATTTCGAAAGATTTTGAAGGATTTACTTTATATTTTAATAATATTATTATTTGATATTTAAAATAAAGTAAAAAAATAAAATAATAAATGAATATAGAATATTATATTATTTTTTTAATTTTTTTAAATATAAAATATAGATTTAACTTTATAAAACTCTCTAACAAAACAACTCGCAAAAAGACAAAAAAATAATTGTTTTAGGTTTCTGAATTAAATTTTTATTTAATAAAAAGACTTGTAAAAATATTTTATACTTAATAAAAAGTGTTATATTTTATTTTTTTCAAATTTAAAATTAATATTATCTAAATAAATATTAATTAATTAATTAAATTATTAATTAAAAAAATATTATTTAAAATAAATTATATTAATTTGATAAATAATTTTTTATTCTAAAATACGTAAAAATAATAATTTTTTTTTGTCTCAGTACCTTTGGCAACTTGTCAATCCATTCACGGGCAAAAATGAATTATTATTGTACCATGCCACATAAATTATTTTTGTCCTTTAAATATAAAAAGTTCCCTTTTATTATTTTCTTCACATATATTTTTGTTGTACACTCAATCAAACATCTCTGGTAACAAGGGCCTTAATTTGCTGAAATAATGAGTAACTTTTGGCTAGTCATTGAAATAACTTTTTGTACTCTATATATCAATCGTGGACCCCCTTTTTCTTTTATTAAAATTGAGGGGAGATAAATTCTCTTTTAAAATGGTAGGTTAAAAGCAATTAAAGGTTAACTCAATCGACAATTTCACAGTGTATAAGTTAATCATGTTTATTTTTACTATTTTTTTAAAATAAAATAAAAAGTAGGTTATTTTTTGTGATGTCAACAAAAATCAAAACTCATTACTAAATAAGGGGATCTAAACATTATAAAATGAATTAAAACATTAGCTTATTTTTTTAGCAATACACATTACGTTGAGATTGACGATCTCACTACGAAATCAAACGCGCACATAAAAAAATCACGATTGATTATAGTCCATAAGAATTATTAAAGAAAATTCTAACATGGAAAAAAAAAACCAAATTAATACTTAAAATAGTAAAATGAGTTAACTCGGACCAAGTTTAAGTGAAATCAAGTTGAACTGTTTATATAAAATTAAAGATTATGCCCCAAATTTCAAAAAGAAAAAACACAAACAAGATTATGTCTAAAAAAAATTAAAGATTAGGATTAATTTTTCATATATAAATCCCACAACATTTGATTATTACTCATTTTGAATATTTTGGTCAATAAAAATTGATATATTTAATCTAAAATTTAGATTAAATATATTCATTTTTGTTGACTCGATTTCTCTATTATTTGAGACTGGAAAGAGTACTACTATAAACTATAGAGTGATAGAAAAA
>JBBPBP010009779.1:5581294-5599856 GCA_037974735.1 Cicer chorassanicum
ATATATATATATATATATATATATATATATATATATATTTTGTGACTAAACAATTTTCAGCTTCTAGTGCTGCTTTAAACTTAAAACTTTGATTACAAATCCTATATGTATATATGTTTCCCTCACATTCTCATAACTTCAAAAACTATTTACAAGTGATGAGTTCTAAATATATGATTAAGAAGCACTATAGTGCTTTCTCCTCCACAAAAATATATGATTTAAGTGTGGATTTTCCTAACTTCAAATTTCAAAATATTTCTATACATTGAAGCTAATAGATATAAATTGCAGGGTAATTGAGCACTGTAGATTTGTGCTTTTTCTACCAAAAATTGTTCTAATAAAAGAAGAAAAAAACTTAGGGACTTCAATTATGGATAGGTGGATTCTTTTTTGCAGGTGTGTAGTCCATTGTATCCACCAAATCACCATTGTTTTCTTGTGTTTTTGTTTCTTCATGGTTTGGCTTAAACAAACCACTTTGACTCTTTTCAGCTCCATCTTTAGTCTCTCTCAAGTTTCTAGCTGCAAGATACCAAAAGAAAGCAACACATAAATGATAGAATTTGAATCTATTTCACAGACACTTCATAGTAAAACTCTGTCAGAAGTCTAATACATATCAGTATCTAATTTCACGTTGATACATCTGATTACATTCAATTATAATTATTTTTTATCAAATTAACATAACTGAAATAATAAGCTTACCTCTAGACGTGGAGATGAAGCAAAACACCAAAAATGCAATCAAAAGAAGGCGTTTGTTTGGTAACATAGTCATGTCTTAATTACACAACTATATGAATTTATTTATTGTATGGTTAAAGACTTAAAGTATAACAAAAATTATGAAAACTTGAAGTTGCTCTAGATTTGGGCTAGTTGATCTCTTTTTATAGAAGGGAGTTATGTACTTTGGCAAGAGGGGTGTATTAATTATGAAAGACAAGATAAAATATTGTTGTGATTTATGTTCAAATCAATGTCTCCTGCTCTGTCCTGCCTGAAAATGACAAGACTTTGGTTTTTGAATACAGGATCCAAGTTAAGAACACAAAGGGTTCCATTCCTTCAATGTTACTTAGTTGGCATTTTGTGTCCCTCACAATTGTAGCACTGTGCAAATTGCATTAACCAAATATCTTCAACCAAAAATACGGATCATGATTATTGTGGTAGGCAATTTTATGCATTCACCAAGACGTTATGTATGTCTGTATTAAGTTTAAATAATTTAAATTTTAATAAAAATTTTAATTTTTTTTTAAAAGAATGAATAAAATATTAAGATTAAAATTAAGATTGTCTGATCTCTGTTCAATAGTCACTAATATACGTATTCACTGAATGAATATAGGGATTATCCAATTCAAATTTCAAAATACACCAAAGTTAAAAAGCTAAAGTAAAAAAAGAGAGGTAGAGGAAACAAATAAGCATGTTTTGAGGAGGGGGCTCCATTCTATGAAGAAAGGGGTACCTGACCTCTTTTAAATCTCACAACATAGAGTGAATTTCAATATTCCTTACATATATATGAAAAAAAGAGTGAATATTGAGAAATATTAATAATGAAAAATTCTATTTATTTTAAAAAAATGATGCAATTAATGAAATCAAACACAGCCACATCTTGTGCTAGTTAATTAAATGTCGAGTAGTTCTCTCCTGTCCAAATGTCTTGTTGGATTAATCCAACAATTGACATCTAGAACAAAGATAGCTGAGACATTTAAGTTAGGGAAATATGAATTTCACATATATATTAATGCATTGTATAGATGTATAATAATAATAATAATAATAATAATAATAATAATAATAATAATAATAATAATAATAATAATAATAATAATAATAATAATAGTAATAGTAATAACAAGATAAAGTAAAAAATAATGTATGATGACAGAATATGTTTTATTCATGGATTCCATCAAACCAATTATCTGCATATCTGAAATAAAAATAAATATCTTTAAAAAAATTCATGCTGAAAATAATCAAATTTTCTAATCTCGTATTGGAAACTTAAATATATATTTTGTTGAGAGACATAATTTATAAAACGTCTTAATTCCATTCTGCAAAAAAAATAATCTTAATTCCTCTTCATTATTTTTTGATAAAATATTAAAAATAGGGTAATTTGTTTTCTATCATATATATCACTATGCACTCAAATAGAATTTGTGAATTTTTTTGTACCAAAAAAATATGTGAATTTCTCGTGTGACTCAAGTAGATCGATTAAATTCAAACACCTGTGACCGTTTTAAATCTCAAGGAAATTATATATATATATATATATATATATATATATATATATATATATATATATATATATATATATATATATATATATATATATATTTTACTCAAGAAATTAGGAAATTGAAATGTCAAACCATATACATGTTTGATAAAACTTACCAGCCTCCATTTTAATCTCGTTATATATGAAAAATGTATGTCACGTCAAAATAAAAAATGTTCTGTTTGTGTGTATATATATGGAGACATGAACATGATGTGTATTATAATTTCTCCATCACTATGTAAACAACTACTATATAATATAATTTGTGGTTAATTATATATAAAAGATGTATAATTTGTAAAATTATTTATCATGACTCGCATATAAAACCTGATCATAATTGAGCGTTTTGCCTTGACTTGATAGAATCATAATTCTCTTTCACGCACATGGCTCTTTCCCAACTATATATATAGAGTGGTCGATGTATATGCATTACCACAGGAAGAGTAGCATTATATATCTCCTATTTAATAATAATAATAATAAATTATTATTATTATTATTATCATCATGATTATATCATCTTCCTCAATCATCACACGTTAATTACCCCTTAATCATCATAAGGAAACCAATGCATTAATGAGTGAAATAGATAACCGACATTGATGTGGCTTCGATCATTTTCAGATAAGGTTTTGAGCAATTTGTGCATTAAAATACCATGTGGTCTATCTTATTGTGGGACTTCTTTGTCTCTTAATTTCCCATAAACCAGACACTTAATTAATTTCTCCATTGATGTTCTAAGGTTAATGACAAAGCTGATTTTGTTTTTTTGGACTTGATTGACAAATTAAGTTGATGAAAAAGAAAGATTAGGACTAATAAATAAATTAAGATTGCTAATGGTATATCTAAGTAAATCCATTATAAGCGGACTTAGGGGACCGCAAAAAGTCCAAACCCGACCAAATCCGATTTGACCCAAGAAGGAAAAAGAGATTTGTTGAGGTAAAATCATAAATCAAGTGTTTTAAAGATAAATAAAATAAGTTAATTAATTTCTAATCATAATTCTGATTATGTTGATATTTAACTTGTATTTTTGAGTGATTTATTTAAAGATAAGTGATCAAATACATTTATACAACAATCAACGATCTCACCATAAAATAAATCAAGAACATCATGTGTTAATTAAACTGAAAAATTGATATCATGATTATTTTGATTTATCAAAAGATCATTATGATTTATCAAAAGATTATTCTAGTTATTTTTTTTTAAGGACATAATTAAAACAAATCATTTCCATAGTTCAAACCTCAACATAAATGAATATAAAGACTACTCAAAACTATAATCAAGCCCATAACTCAAGCCGGAGGCCCAAAGAAACAAAACAGTCCTCAAATCAATGACCAGGTCGATCTCCAGATTGATAAGTTGTGAATAAGAACAACAAGGACGAAAGTTCATTGTTGTTGCATTTTTTTGCAGAAAGCTCAGCATGCCTCTGAGACAAATGACTGACACTAAACAACTATTTAATCACTCATCCACGTTTTACATACAACACATAACCAAGAACATTCTAGTTTCGAAGAAGAACGTTATGGATTGAATAACACACATGTCTATTAGATCACTTTGAATAAATGTTTTACTCAAGATTGGTAATGACTATAATGATTAAAGTGAAGACAACAACAAGAGTTTTTAGTGCAATCATTCCATTATTCAAACAATCATACTCAAGCAACAAAACTTTTCACTCAAGCAAAAATTTAGCCCTATCTTACTATATTCAAGGATCTCTTCATTGAGTTATTGTTGATAATCAATCTCAAACAAATGTTGAGTAGATTCTGATCCTAAAACCTTTTATCATACACATCATTTGAAACTCAAGTCTATCTCTTAAGATAGTTTGAGTATGTTGTAAAAATCATTCTAATAATTAAAAAGGTAACTTGTAAACATCCTTTATGGACTGAAAGAGAATTGTAAAAATCATTTCAAAGTTGAAAGGTGAATTTTGTAAACTGATCAAGAGTGATCAAGAAAAATAGTGGGAAAGCAAAAACGTTCTTGTGCCAAACACATTGGTGGAAAAACTCACAGATTGTGACAATTGGACGTAGCGCACCTTGGATGAACTAAAATACATCATTGTGTGATCTCCTTATCTATATCCTTATTTATTTCTCACTCACTAATCACGTATCACATAGAAATAATTTGTTTTATTCATTTTTAACTCGCCCATAACGTTTTGGATTTTTATTCTTAACTAAGAGTGATTTTAAGTTAATTTAAATTAAAATCAAGAATTAATATTTTAAAAAAGGATCGCAATTCAAACCCCTATTCATTGTGATTAATATTGCTACTTCAATACTCTCTATCTCTTAGACCCACCATCGTTTCTTCTCATCTCTGAAAATCTTAAACCACAAACTATGTTGTTTCTCTACCTCCATTGATCCTTTTATCCTCTTGTAACAACAAACAATTTTTTTCACTCTTTTTCTTCTCTTATTCATTGTTTCCGTTTTTTTGTTTTCTTCTCATCTACTTTTTTTTCTTTTACTTTTTTCGTTCTTCTTTTCTTTTCTTGGTTATGTGAAAATCGAGCTACATGCTCAATGATTCAGCTTAGTGCTGAAAATTTTAGGGTTTGAAAAAATTAGGGGTTCGATTTATTTTAGTTTTTTCTTTTGGTGAAAATTTAGGGTTTTGAAAGCTTTAGTTCAATATTCAATCATTTATGTTGTTTTTTTATATAATTTTCTGTCTAATTAATGTTATGTGTATAATTCTGAATGTATTATTTTTCTATTTTTTATTGAATTTAATTTATATACACTGACAGCGTTACAATGTCAATCTATCACAATCTGTAGATTATTAGTTACTTTTTATAAAGTCATCCACATGATTTTCTTCTTCTTTAAAGATAAATATTGATAGTTTTAATACATTGTCTCGACGTTTAGGTGAAGCCATATATGTATATGATTTTCGTCTGCAGTCCCTTATACAAGATGAATAGAGTATTGTTTATTATGATGTTGAATTTAAACTGATATTAAAACTTATGTGTCTTATAGTCATTGTAGTAAAGAAAACAATTATAAAAAAAAAATTCAAAATAAGGGTTCAAATCTAGTGTCGGGATTTTGTGGTGCTACTTTTATATTTTCATAAGTTTTATTGCATTTTAGTTGAGTTGAGTGTTGTTATTTTCGTAACAATAAAAAAAAATTTTAAAATTCACATTTTTGTCAGCGAAGATGCTACTGAATTAAGTTGAGTATTAAATTCCTCTTTTTAAGACGTTTTACAACACTGTCCAGAATTGTGCAAGCAGACAATCAACCACAACGTTCATAGAATAAAACAACTTAGTTACAAATTGTATCGGCAACCTATTGCACTGTAGGGACCGTTCTAGAATTACACAATAAATATAGCTGAAACCACTCTATAAGTACAGGATTAAGACCACTCGAATTTTGTTCATAAAAAATATTTTGAAAGGGACAAAAAGAAATGAGAGAAGTGGCTCAAAGATACATAAAACAGAAAATGGAGGAGAGAGAAAACTCGGAAATGCATGAAGTTTTGGTGTACTTTCAGAAGTGAATGGAACGCTATATCTATATAAAAAATCCATAACGGTTCGACGCTTAAATCACGCGAACCGATTTGACCAAATCAAATGGGTGGATCTCGAAAAGAAATTAAAGATCGCGGATGACGCAACACACAAGAAAAAAAATGCATGCCAATTATAGAAACGTGGAGAACACACTGAAAAATATTAAAATTTTAATTTTTTTAATTTCTAAAAAATATTACACCGCATATGTGTGTATGCGCATGTGGTGGTCAATTTGAGTGTATTTTACGTACAAGTTTAGATAATATTAGTTTTTATTAAAGTATCCAATTTTGTATCAAAGTTCTAACATGCTTACAATAAAATTATCGCAAAAAAGTTTTCTAAATTACAAAGTTGAACAATTTCTTAACTGTGGTACATGACAACTAAAGAGCTTTTGTGTACGTTCATTTACTTATACACACTAAACCATACCTTTTTTGTCTCAGGGCAGATAAAACCATTACGCCAAGATTGTCCGAGTTATGGGCTGAGTCTGTCTGAGTCAAGGACCATAAACACTTCCATTTGTCAATTTAAAGGTGTGTGGGTTTGATCACTAAACTATTTAGAAGAAAAAAAGTTTTTTAAGATTTAGTATAAATGGTCACCCATATGAGTAAACTATTTTCGCTAAAAAATTATAAAAAGATATATATTACTATTTTTATCTCTAAATATAAAACTCTGTTGTCAACGACACTTGATATGAAACAGGAGTAATAGTGAGGCGTTGATTCAATTGATCGTAGCTTGAGGCAGAAGCGACAGTGTCCCACACTGTCCCTGTCCCCTGGACTGGTTGCGAATGAAACTCCAGCAAAATGAAAGTAACCTTTTTAATTTTACCCCAAAACCAAATAGAAATGGTTGGGGGTAGAATCAGCGGAGAATGCGACACTGTCCGCAACCATTTACTATATGTTACGCATCCGAAATTCTAGGGTAGGGGCCAAAGGGTCACTTAACGAAACGCGTGGAATTTGAACTACATTCAGACCGACACATACATACAAAAGGTCCCCTTGAAAAGGAATTAAACATTGGATATATGTTGGGAAAAACAACTGTGGGCCCCACATATTTTTGTGGATTTTGGGGAGCCTCTGGGCCATCACGTGCTTCCACGGGATTTGGTTTTTACTATTAGCATAGATGATTAGCAATAAGTAATCAATCACGCTTGTTCTTGGAGTTATTTGCTTTGTCAATGATGTATGAGTCTAGATGTGTTGTGATGGTGATCTTTTTTTACTTTTCTCTGGGCGTTTGTTAGAGTATCCATCCTGGGCACGTGATCACGTGCTTGTGTTGGTCATTAGCATTTAGGGCTATAATTTGATATTAGTCACACTACTACTTGCTTTAAACGACTTTTGTCTTTTCTTTAAGAGCTAAATGTATGTACACTTTTTAGATTCACTTGGTTATAAATTAAAAAAGTGAATTTATTTGTATATTTTAAAAAATATATTTATGAGAATTTATTTAAATCGAAAATGATGAATTTGCCAACCAACTCATAACATTTGAGTTAATAATATATATTGATTAAGTGTCTAAACATATATATCTTTTTGAATATGTAATATTAAAGATGTAAAACTCATTGATTAAATTTGTAAAAGATTAAAACTAATATGGCAATATAAATCAAAAAGAATATATCATAACATTGCGATTAGACAACAAAATCACAAATAAGTCACTAAAAAAAATTAAGTCTATGTAGAAACTTCTTATTTAGATAAAAAAGAGAACAAGACAATATAGATCGATGATTATGAAGAAAATTATATCTAATGCTTTTGACACTTTTCTTACCATTTCTCTCATAAAAATATATCACAATTGTCACAAGTTATTGGAAGCTGTCTAAAAAATTTATTTTTAAATTGTATTTTTTGCGAGAGAAACTACAAATACAACATCTATAGCAATGTAACTAATATTTTTTGAAAATTTATTTTGAGTGACTAATCAATTTGGACCTCAAAATTATAAGTGTCAATTAAAATAGTCTATCATTTATATCATTTATGTAAATTGATAAATATATCTAAAAAATTGAAAATGTCAATCAAAATAGTCATTATGTTAACTTTTATTTTTAAGGACTATGACTATATTCACGTTGATTTTACATTAGTGTCATTGCACGATGATTAATTTGCCTATGATATTTATGTTTCTCATAAACTTTGAACGATATTTTGCAATTTTGAAATACTAATTCAGAACAAGGTTAAATGCACTTTGATATCTCTATTTTAATTGAAACACGATTTTAGTTCTTTAATGACACAAAGTTATATTTAACAATGTAACATTTTTAATTTAGATAAAAAATAATAAATTTAAAAAGAATATTTTTACATTTGATCAATAAAACTAAAAAAAAAAAAGTCCGACGATTTTGGTCAAAAATCAATTATGTTGCACCACTCAAATATAATTCATGCCATTGATGAAAATAACACACAATATAAAAAATATGCTCTTAGCTAAAATATATTAAACTTAAAATATGCTCTTTACCAAATATACTCTGTTTGTTAAAATTTAGTTGATATTAATACGTCAAAAATATAAAGAAAATTTTATTAATAAAAATTGATGTATTTGATTTAAATTTTGAATCTAATTAATCAATTTTCTTTAATCAATTTATTTTTTATATCTTGAGATGGAAGGAGTAGCTGATAGTTTATAATCAATAAACTAACGAAAATATTTGGTAAACTTAGCGACTTGATTAGTTTAAAAATATAAAATGACATTAAAAGATATTCTTAATCAATAATAAATTCTACATCAATTAATATTTAAAATAGTTTATAATTAGTATTTTTATTATTCTAATATACATTTTTATTTATTTAGCTAGTTTATTTATTTTAAATTATAATAAATAATTTTTTAAAATTATTATTTATTTAAACTATGATAAATTATTTATGATATAACTAATTTTAAAATAATGAAGGTACAACACTTTTATAGACGGTATATAATAGACTAATGGTTAAAAGTCATAAAAAATTTCAACAAAAATCAATAACTTTGTTCGAAATAGTACTTTTAATCTTTATGATAAGAAAATGACATTATCAAAATGAAAACAAGTGTGTCTATGAAAATTTAAAATAAGGAAAAAATTTAATCAAAATTCAAATACAAATTCTCTTTAAAGATTCACCCAAAATTTATTGAGCACTTAATCTTGTATTGAAGTGGGTGAAATAAGAATTTGCCTACTAGTTTGTAAAAGATTAATAATAACTTGTATTACTTTCATATTAAATTACATTGGTGGGTTAATTCAAAAGTTATTCATACAGTTTATTATCGTGGAATTAGAAGAAGATCCCGCGCTTATTCGAAGACGGAAACTAACACTCACATCACAGTAGAGGCAGAGAAGAATGGAGCCGATCATCCTCTCCGACGAAGACGACCCCTCAACACCATTCCCTCTCCATTCCAAGAAACGCCGAACCGAATCAAATGCAAACCCTACCGTTTTCCTCCTCGACGATGATCCTACCCCACTGAAACAACACGTTCCTTCATCTACACCCTCCGTCGTTCCCGAGACTCCATTCTCTCCGTTATTCGATTCCGATATTGCAATCGTCAAATGCACTAGACCTTCCAATTCCGCTCCTACAAATTTATCCGGTCATTATTCATCTTCTTTTGCTTTCTTATACATTTTGTTTCATATTTTGAAACCCTAGTTTTTCTCATTCTTAGTTATTTAATCAATTATCAATCGATTATTTTGAAAATCAAATCAGGACTGCTGCTACCTGTTTCTTATGCGTTTGATCGCTTCATATATATGACAGTTTAATTTGCCTTTTGAAAGATATAGTATATCTTACGGACTTGCATTTGGAAGGGTTTTGTTGTTTCTGTTATGATTTGGAGTTATAGGTTTTTAAGTGGACTTTTTCATGCTTTATGATTGTGGTTTGTTTATTCTATTCTATGATTTGTATGCATACTTGTGTATTTTGTTTGTATGTTGTTTCTTCCATCAATTAAAATTGACTACTATTTTTGCTTTGAATTGTTGGTTATTATGATGTAAGATGTAAACTTTTTTCGCTGAACTGAATATGCAATGTGTGTTTGTTGTTCAGGAATTAGTCAAATGATATGTTTGGAATCAGATGATGAGCCGGAAAATTCTGGAGTGGGCAATTGGATAGCGAATGAAGAAAGGGGATTGTCTTCAGAACTCATTGGAAATTCAACATGGACTAACGATTCAATTGGGTCTGGAACTTCTCCTGGTAAATGCTAGTTGATTGTTAACAAGTTACGCTTGTTCTTCATTGCCCGAAATGCTTTATTTATTTAATTGATATTGCAGAAAGACATGTATCGAGTGGAAATGTTACTCAAGCTGAAATATATGGGGACAATCCTTCGAATCCAACCTCCTCAGAAGTGGTTAGTCATCTGATGATTATTTTGTGTTGATTTTATGTACACATAGAAATACAAGATAAGATAGGATCAGGAAGACAAAGTACCACTGTATCAAAGAGAAAATTAAGGTAGCACCTATTGTAGAAAAAATAATAGAGTCCCACCTTAGGTGATTTGGGTATTAGTGGAGAAGACATGTAAAATATCTATTTTGAATTATTATATTTTTCTTCATACACACATTTACTTATTTGTATGCGAAATATTTTTTATTTTCTCCCTAGCGCACATCATACATTTTGTGCCATTCATTTGAGAAACCTCACCATATTTTAGGAGTTGTATGGTCATCATAATGAGAAAAATATGACTCTTGAGCAGGAAGAGAATCCTAATGCGAAAAATATGAGCCTGGAGCAGGAAGAGAACGTTGATAATATGAAAAGATCCAAAGTCTCAGCAAAGAGCACAAACAAGGCAACTGGAAAAACAAAGATGACAAAAGAAGAAAGAAGTCGGTTGATGGAAGAAAAGAAACTACTGAAGGAAGTATGTTTCAGTTTATATTTTGTTATGTTTATACTTTATATCGTTCATGATTTTGATCATAATATTTTATACAAATTTGTACTTCAGCAAGAGAAGTTAAAAAAAGCAGCTATGAAGGCTGAAGCTGCAGAACTGAAAAAAATTGAGAAAGAAAAGCAAAAGTGGGAAAAAGGGAAGTTGGCAATAAAATATATTGTGGCAGAAATAGATGCAAAGGTAGTTGAATCAGGTTCAATTGGAGGTAGGTTATTGATATCTGAATCTACAACCACATGATAAATTTCTATGTAGCTCCATAATTTTGCTTGTTTTCTCATGAAACTTACCTGAATTCTATTGCTTCTCATGAAATTTATCATAATTTTATTTGAATGTAGCTCCATAATTCTATTGCTTATCTGAATTCTTGAGTATGAGATAATTTGGACATAATTTTTTAATTATGGTTGTTTTCGTATAAAACTTATGTTCCCTTTCTTCAGGCCATTTGCTTACTAGGTTTGCTGAAAAAGGGCTTACATACCATATTACATCAAATCCAATCTCAGGTTCAATTTTATGGTCTATGAAAGTTCCAGAACATATTTCGCAGGTAAGAAATGGCTATAGTTCATCGAATTCATTAAGAATTTCTATCACTGTTTTATATATATTCTTCTCTTTTCTTTTTTTGCTTTGTTCCGTACAAATGCTGGTTGTTTGCTGCCGAGTCGTGTTGTTCATTTATTTTTGTTGAAAGCCCTAAATAAATTTTTTTAATTTTTTACTGCTTTTAGTTGGGTCAACTGCCATGGTTTACATTTTAAGAGCTAGCTAGGCTCTCACAAACAGCTGGATTTTTTTAATAAAAAAAATTAAGTAAATGAAGGAATTTTCCCTGAAAAAGTGGTATTAGAAACTAGAAGGGAATACAAGTATTAAATTGAAGAAGAATGTAACGAAATATCTGTCAATTCTCCGAACTGAGAGCTCAAGCCGCAATGGCTAAAAATCACTCCAAAATTCTGATCTCCCCCCCCCCCCCCCCCCCTCTCCCTCAGTTACTAACATTATGAGCTCTTATCATTCTCTCTCTTATACTTCAGTAAGTATCCTTATTCCACTCCTTCACGTGTCCCTTACTTCTTTCTAGTGTAAACATTCCAAGAACGAGCAGCTTTGCAATACTGTCATTCAATATTTCTCAGGAAGGGCCCAGATCAAGTTAGCATTGGGTTTCAGACTTCAAAATAAGCATCAGAGTCTTGAATCTGGTTTAGCCTTCCTATACAACAATTTGAGAGTAACCGAGTTTTTATAATGGACATCGGTGTCTTGTACTTGATTTAGCAGCATTCCTTGTAAGATTACTTTTTTTTATAAGTATTTATGCACAAAAATTATGCAAATGTAATTCTCACTTTGTCATATACAAACTATAAGGCTCACACCTTTGGATATGATATTAAAAAAAACTATGCCAACCTCGGCATTGCTGGTGGCACTTTAGACTTCAAATCTAACAATCACGTATAGCATAAGAGCATTGAACAGTTTTGTATTTCTATAATTAATCAATTACGTTATTATGTTGTGAAAGATAAAAGGAAGATTAGCTTGGGAAAGAGGATGCCACATCACAAATGCCATGTAAGCATGATTTCATGGAGTTAAATGATGATAGTCTTAGGACTTCATTATAAAATTTTAGAACTATAGGGACCTACAGAATAATTGAACTAAAAATATATTTATAAATCATATTAAACCATTTTTTGTTTACCTTAGGTGGATGAATATTTCTGTAAGTATTCTGTTTTTCCCTGATACCAATTTCATTTATTATTTGCAGCTTTCCACCGAAAGAATTGAGATTCCGTATGTCTTACTAGTTTATGAGGCCGACAAATTTTGTAACCTCGCCATGAATGATTCTCTTTTTGATCAACTCAATAGCATTCGAAGTCACTATCCAGCTTATACTGTTTGTTACCTCACCAATAGATTATTTTCTTACATTAATAAAAGGTTAGTGATTTGTTTCAATTTTAGCAGTACCTCATTTCTAATTCTAGTAGGCAATTTCTGATATTTATGCTTCGGCACATTGTGCTATGTGCCTATGTCACTAATGTGGGTGCTTGAGCATATCTGTGGTTTGTGTATTTGCCAACCAATCTCCATGGATAACTTTTTTTTAAGCCTCCATGTCCAATAACTTAATATCCGGTTTTAATCGTATAAATGAGAAAATTTGGAAAACCATGTGCAGTAATGCCATAATGCAGTGCCTCCCGAGTCTCATGCTGTAAAAAGCACAGAATGCATTCTGCACCCGGTTGCCATATTGATGAAAAATGACCGAAACAATGGTGCAAGTGCAAACAACGTTATTGACATATGCAAATTCACACATATTAGTATTTTCCTTCTGCATATAATTTCTTTAAATATAACGATTTCTGATATTTCAGCCAATTAACTCGATAATCTATGATCTTTTTCACAATATTATCTTATTAAAACATTTATTTTTATGATCTTTTAGGGAGCAGGAAAAATACAAGAACCCTGAAAACAATAGTTGTTGGAGACGTCCACCTGTTGAAGAGGTTGAATAACTGGCATATCAAATTACACTGAATAGTTCATGTTTTAAGTCTTTACATTCTTGTATAAACATGTTTATCTTATTTGTTTTGAATTGTCGTGTAGGTGCTTGCGAAACTAACAACTAATTTCACCAAAATACATTCCAGGCAGTGTGTGGATGAGGCTGAACTGGCTGAACATGTTGTTGGTTTGACATCCAGTCTAGCTTCTTGTCAGTTTAGGTACTTGATGACTCTATTTTTGGTATTGAATTGGAGTCCTGTCAAACTTTGATGGAGAAAAACGTTATATGCAATACTTCTACATGTGAAATCCAGTTTTTCTAAATCCATTTAAGGGTTGGTTGAAGAAAAATGGAATTTGAAATGTCTACTGATTCTTTGCAATATCGATGCCAACAAAAATAAATTCATTGTTTCTTTTTGTAATTTTCTCTTTTATTCATCAATTTTCATGCATTTTAATTGTTTCTTTATATTTGTATCTAAGCACGCATTTTTTCAGTTTGCCAGAACAACTTATTTACATGTACTAAAATTGGTGTCACTTCGGAAGACACCATAAACAATACCTACTTTTTAGCACCATAAGTATGTTCCGTATTCAGTTGTTTGATTTATCTATCTTCTTACCTTAATTAAATATTTATCATATTGGTTCATTTATTACTGCAGAAAGAAATTAACTAGGTTATCTGTAAATGCAAATGGATCTCTTATTTCAAAGGATAGTGTTGACCGGAATTTGATAAAGAAATCTATGTGGTGAGTGACTTTCATGTTATTCTTAATGTAATTTTATGTAAATTCTGTGTGTTTAATTCAGATCACACAACTTGTATTTATAATGGTTTTACAATAAATACACTGAATGTCTAATTGATTAGCAAGAACCTAGGAAGTTGAATACTCTTCGAATATTAACTACTCCCTCTGTCTCAATAATTGTCACATTTGCAAAAAGTTTTTGTTCCAAAAAGATTGTCACTTTTGGTTTCCAATGCAACCTTAATTACTTTTTTCCAATTGTACCCTCTAATTAATACACACCTCCCAAATTATTATTCCCCACTTTACATTTATTATAATGAGAATACACCAATAGATGATAAGGATATTTGTAAAATCACCATTCTATTTCTTTCATTTATCATTTTTTTCTTAATTTGTGTGAAATAGTCAAATGCGACAAATATTGTGGGACGGAGGGAGTAGTAATCTAGGAACTTGTACAATTTAGGAATATTGACTGATTTACTTAATTCTTTTTTTGTTGGTGTGTGACTGATTTAAAGTACTTAATTCTAACACTTAGATTATCTTTAATTTGTTTTCTATATGTCCTTATTTATTTTATTATTTTGCTTTCAACATATCATTGTTGTGAATCTGTGATGTGATCATATTACAATATAATTTATTACTTGGAGAATTCCTTAAATCCTAACACCGTCTTAATGAATTAAAATTTTAGGGTCTTGCCATCAGAAAAGGCATTAATACTGTTTTTTTGATATATATATATATATATATATATATATATATATATATGAAACCAGTACCTGGCTCCATTTCTATTATTCATTACCGATTATTTTCATCTTTTTTATTTGTTGTACTTTTTCTCGTGTTCTTGATATCTATTTTGCCTTTTCCACTTGTTTGTGTAAGAGTTGGCAATTAGCATGAGTTTGTAATGGGTGTCGGCATCTTGCAGCTGCTTTTTGTTCCTTTGTAATGTTGATGCAGATTGAAAATGGTATTAATTTGCTATAACTTCCAAAATACTAATAATTGAACTGGTGTAGTTTGTGTAATAATTTTATATATCTTCCAAGATGCTAGTAATTTGCAGGAATTTTTCATTATTTTGTTGTTCGCAAGTCACAAATATTATTTGGAACACTCATCGTTATCTTTTCTTACCTGTATTATCTGATAATTTCTTGATATGGCAATAGAGCTTACTGTTACTTTTGCTTTCATGACTAGGTTAAAAGCTTTGGTTGCTATCCCCAAGGTACAACCACGATTCGCAGTTGCCATTTGGAAAAAATACCCAACCATGAAGTCTCTGTTAACTGTATATATGGATCCAACTAAATCAGTAAGTGTTATAAGATTGCATTTGGTCCCAGTTAAATTAGACACTAAAATGCAGTTTGTTGGACATCTTTAATTGGACACTAGAAGGCATTGCCTGAATTTTTATTGTCTTTTCTTAATGATAGAAGATGCGCAAAGATAAATAAGACTAATTTTATGGCTGCAGGAGCATGAGAAGGAATTTTTACTTAAAGACTTGATGACAGAAGGTTTGCTTGGTGGTGACAGAAGGTTAGGTGAGGTTTGCTCAAAGCGAGTGTATAGAATTCTAATGGCTCAAAAGGGATCCATCAGAACAGATGATGTCGAGAATGGTGCTGATTTCTTTGAGCGTCAAACTTAAGACCATGTGAATTATGGAACAAGAGTCACACTTCATGGTTCGACTTATTTGATCCGTAGAGACTTGATAGCTTCTCTGGATCAAGCCGAAAATCCAACGTAGAGAAGGACCTACGAAACTGACCAAAATCATTGCCTTCACTAGGGTTGATCATATCAAGTATAGATGCCTGTAAGAGTGTGTAATTCTTTATATTCTTTAGAGCATTAGGATGGCCTTCAGTTTTGGGAGATATTCTCTTGCTAGAGAGAAAAACTGGAGATATAGATGCATTCATGCTCCGTTCGCTAGTAAATATTGATGATTTGCTGCTGCTTCCACTATTCCCCGTTTCTGATCCTAGCATGTTTTGTCCTATACTCTTCTCCTGTCAAAACCAAAGGATAAAAGTTACTCTTAATTATAATTATTCAATGTTGTAAAACTCTGATTCAACTGGTACGTCGATTGGTTGGCCAGGGAATCGGCTTGGTAAACATTGGCAACACATTGATGGATCAGTTATGCATACATGCAGGTATACATTTGACGGACCCGACCAGTTCTAGAAGAAAATTGGGGAGCTGGAGATAATTTGATTACTATAGAGACTCACAATAACGAATGACCTATATTGGATCTTACCAATATATTTTTGAACTTTATTTTGCCAGTTTTAACTAGGAGTTATCACCCCTTTTAAGGAGTCAAATTCCCCACAAATCTACGATTAATAGAATGATGCAATTACACAGTCAAGAAAGAGATTTAGGTCGTTGAATGAAAATCCAACAATTCATATTTTGACTTTAACAAATTGACTTTCAAATATGAGATGTTCGATTTTCATCCATCAACTGATATCTTTGAACATAGTGATGGAAGAATCCAGTTCCTAGTTTTAAAGGGTTTTGGTGAAACGTGGAACTGACCTCCTTTGATAGTTCTGAATCTGTCTTGCATTGTTCAGCAGCTTGGTTCATTTCTGACAGGCTTATATTGCTTGCACTTCTTTTGGATAGTTGCACCTTTTTCAAACCTTTGCGCCTATATCATGAAAATCAATACTCAACCCATTAATTTAGTCTATTTCAGTCACAAAAAACCCTTCAATCTAGTCCAGTGCTGCAATGTGGCTATCAACAACACATAATTTAGCAAGTTGACAATGGTTATAGAGAAATATTATATACATTGACCACAATGTAGGATTTTTTTCCCCACCACATCCATCTATGGGACATTTTTAAGATTGACAGGAAAGAATAAAATAGAGTGAATTAAAAGAGTAATATTATAATTTTTTTTTTTTATAATAAATTAAGAATGAAGTCATAAGATTTTATACGGAGGTATGATATCATACAGTCTTTTTTATTTTTCATATTTTCATCATAAAAATATATTAACAATACTAATAAATTTATCCTATTTTATTTCATTTCACTGTATATAATTAATCTAATCTTATTTTATTTAATTCCATTCCATTTAAAGTAGCTCACATTTTTTAAAACACAATTCTATAGTGATTTGAATTAGTGCCCACAAAAAATATTATTATTTATTTAGCAAGAGGAGACAAGATTTTACATTCTATAGTAATTTGAATTAGTGCCCACAAAAAAAAAGTAGCTCACATAATTCCAAAATGATTGCATACCTTTTTCGTCTCTTATTTTGTGTGTGTTCATCATCACCTTTGTTGACCATTATTGGTAGTTCTGAAATGTCGCATGCTAATGGAAAAGATTTGAAGAACTGCAAGCAGTAAACAAGCACAAAGTAGCTCATGTTGATGATTTATTATTGTATTAAATTATTTGTCACAGTAGATCAAATAAAATAAATGAGAAGAACTTACTTCAGTTTCAAGAGCAGAGGCAGCAGAGCCACGATGTTGTGGGTCCAAATCAAGAAGTGTAGTCAAGAGATTAAGGGCAGGTAAAGGAAAATCTCGAAAGTTTTCTTGAAAACTAGCTTTATAACGTTGTGGTGGACGGAAACTTGTCCTCAGCTTCATTTTTGTCATGTAATCTTCTGAAGGTGAACCACAAAGTTTGTAGATCAGATGTAGCTGTTCAATCTATATACACAACAAAAAAATTGTTCGCCTTAGATCATTTTTAAAGAGGGTTATAATCAAACTCATTGGATAGAACACAAACAATTGTGTACATGATTGTAGTATCACACTATAATATAATAAGTAGCTTACTTTAAGGTGTAAAGTAATACATGAACAAATCAATACTTCATATTACATGTATGTGCTTATATATCAAGAGTTTTCTTACTATGAAAGAGTTTGTATACTTTCAATCAATTATAATCAATACATCATTAAAGATGTTTGATTTTTATCAAAACTGTCTCTAAAGTCATTTTTATGAATGATTGTAATGTACTTGCAATATGAAATTTTGTACACTGACAATGCATAACAATTAAACTCTTCTTATTAATAGTTAAAATATTTAATAATTTTGTTAACAATACTAATAAATTCATCCTATTTTATTCCATTCTATTGAAAGTAGCTTACATTTATTAAAAACCCAATCAAGTAAACAAGTATAGACATGATATGGCCGTTTGTTAAAAAAAAAATTTAA
>JBBPBP010009779.1:5626142-5655738 GCA_037974735.1 Cicer chorassanicum
TTAGTAATTATGATTAATTTATATATAAAAAATTTTATGCCGATTATATATATAAATAATAATAATAAATTAATATTTTAATTTTCATGTATTATTAGTTTAATTTTTGTTATACATTAAGTATATTACAACTAATAAATGATTTGATTTTTGAAATAATTATAACTAAGAGCAAACCTTATTTATAATCTAACATTCTGTTTGATTGACATATAAAAACTTTTTACCCTGATTAGATATAGTAAATTAAATCTTTAGAAAATATTGTATTAAGTGGATAAAGCGGTTAATGGCTCACATTATTACAATAATATAAGAACCGATCATGCTTATTAGTTCCACAAGACTAGTTTTCATGTAACCATTTTAATTAATTTGCTAACAACAATAACAGTAACATTTGGTGGGTACAGTCCCCCACATATTTATTTTCTCTACCACAAAACAAATCAATTTAAGGTAAAAATTAACTATCAAGGATTGACAATTTGACATAATAATAGTATAATTTGTGGATGAATGGTGTCCACCGATGTTTAAAAAATTCTAACAAAGATCTATGACTAACCTCATAATGGTTCTCATATATTTTATAGATGGAAAAAATGACATAAAAAAATAAGAAAAAGCAAATATATCTTCTAAAACTTATTTCGTGGAATCGATGTAAAAAATTATGTTTCAATCGTGACGAGAAAAATATGACTTTTCAACATTGGTCCACCTTATAACTTATTAACATTAGAATTTGGCATAATGTTGGTACCATATATGATAGAGTTTCAATTAGTTGTGTAAAAATTGACCATTCTTCTTCATGACATTTCTTTTCTTTTTTGCTTCTCCCCTCAAACTCAAACTCACTCATTCGTCACATTCCGTCATCATTCAACTTGGACGTTACAAAAGCACCCCAAAATTCAGGCACAATCTATCAAAGATATAAAACAAAGTACAAAAAACTCGTGAGTTGTGTTCTTCATCTTTCTCTTCTTCATTTTCTCTATCTAAAACAACTTCTATTAGCTTCTTCATTCCATTACCAGTTTTTCTCTCATCAGGTAACTAAGAGTAAGAGCTTTGTTTATTCTGTTTAAGAAATAACTTCCATGCTAATTTAGAAATGAAAATAAAATATTGTTGTGTTTTAGGGATTTCTATGGTTTCTTCTTGAATAAGTTGCTGTAGATTTTGCTATTCCACTTTGATTTCTTGGTTATTGTTTTTATTTTTATTTTTTCTATGTGTCTTTGGATATAAACTTAGTATATTGGCGTGTAATTGCCGATATTAATTTATCAAAGTTGAGTATGATGACATGAGTGTTAAAGTTCTAATCAAAAGTTTTAATACATCACCGACTTCGAGGATGTTGGATTCTATCGTGAATTTCAACGTTTATGTCTCAATCCTTGTAATCTCCACCACCACCACCTTCTCTCTCTGTCTGTGTGTTTGTTTTCGTTTAAAGTTTTTGGTTTGACAAGCATTGGAATTAGACATGGCTAATTTTTTAAAACAAAATCTTTCTTGTCATAAATATTTTAAAAACTAGATTGGAGAGGTAAAACCTTTAATTACTTCAACCAATTGAACCAAATATAACGTTGAGTTTTTTTTTTTTTTTTCATAAATAAATAATGAAAAAAGTTATAATTTCTAAAAAAAAACCATACAATTAAAAAAGAAAAAACCATACAATTCACAAATAAATACATAAAGAAAAAGAGTGGGCTTAGTAAGGAAGCCCAATCTGATTGGGTTCCATTAGACGTGGGCCTGATGAGTCATAGTCCTTGTTACATCTTCCCTTAGCCTTAATCAAATGAACTGATGCTGCAGAGTTGAGTTGCAGCAAAGGCTAAAACACACTTAAAGTGAGTACGCTCTGCAACTAGGAAGCAAAGTGGAAAGCTACAAACTAAAGTGAGATCTGAGATCTTAAGCAACAGAAGCATAAGAGAGATTCTTAGATCTGTAACAACAAAGCAGAGTAATGCCGCCGGAAGTGAATGCCGTCGCCGAACATGAAAGGCGTGCCGGCACAGAGGTGAAGGCTAGTGAGATAAAATGAAAATTTCTGTTGTTTTTTCTGGACCGGGACGGTTTACCCAAACCTGCACCGGTTCTACGACTCGTCCGGTTTGTGCCGGTTCAAAGCGGTTTCTCCGGTTTTCTTTATTTTTATATTTAGTTTAAGTCACTATGTCAGTGATTTCTACTTCTAAGTGACAACATCCGAAGTAGTCGGTACTGGTCGACTTTTTTTATAAAAGTGTGTGAAGGTTGAATTTTTTATTGGAATTTGTGCTGATTACATATATTTTCCATGCAGATAAAAACTCTAGTTTTCGATATGGCTTCTACAACCAAGGGTGATAGGAAGATTGCAATTGATCTTGCAGCATGGATGTTCAATGTAGTTACATCTGTAGGAATAATCCTTGTCAACAAAGCCCTCATGGCTACACATGGTTTCACTTTTGGTACATTCCTAATTCATCACCATTAAATAAACTACTTTTTTAAACAGTTAGTCTTGTGACTGATAAGTATTATTGCTTATAAGTATCTAACTATTACAAAGTTATTTGCTGATAATAACACTGAATTATTGATTAAAAATTTCTTCCATAACTAGTTGACCAAAGAGTATGTTACTTAAGATCTGTAGCCCCGACACTTCTGGTTCTGGTGTATGATAAGTGTCGGTGTCTGACATTGACACATGTTACATTCAATTTTTCAAATTATAATCAGTGTTTGTGTCGGTGTTTCATAGCTTATGATTTCTTCTGATGCAAGGTAATTTCTGACACTGCATATCATATACTATCTATTTATGCAGCTACAACATTAACTGGTCTGCATTTTGCCACAACAACCTTGTTAACATCATTTCTTAAGTGGATGGGATATATCCAAGACACTCATCTTCCCTTATCAGATCTTATCAAATTTGTCTTGTTTGCAAATTTCTCAATTGTGGGAATGAACGTGAGTTTAATGTGGAACTCTGTTGGTTTCTATCAGGTAGTATATAGCTTTTGTTTGTAAAAACATCACAATTTAAATTTACATCTCCATGTGACAAAGACAGAGTATTTATGTTGTTTCTTTCCCTTGAAAAATGAAAATTTCAGATTGCTAAGCTGAGTATGATTCCAGTATCTTGTTTCTTGGAAGTTGTGTTGGACAGTGTGAGATATTCAAGGGACACAAAGCTTAGCATTTCTTTGGTTCTCCTTGGAGTTGCTGTATGTACTGTCACTGATGTGAGTGTCAATGCTAAGGGTTTCATAGCTGCTGCTGTGGCAGTTTGGAGCACTGCATTGCAGCAATATGTAAGTAACATACTAACATTTTATTTTTATTTTTATTTTCTTATAGTTTTAACCCTTTGATTCCCAAGAGAAAGAGCTCTGGTAATCCAGAGTTCTACTGAGACATAAGTAGAATTAGGTTTAAGATTGTTTCAGTTAGAATTTGAACTCACGTACTTCAAATTGATAGTAACATACCAACAATATATAACAACCCTGAATTTTAGTTGGAAGATTGGAATATATCAAAATTGAATTCCTTGTCATAAAGGTGGTTGGGGAATTGGTTAATGTGTACTCTCAGATGCACTATGCTTTGATGTTATTTATGTATGTAAGAATTGATTCAGTTGACAAAAATAGGTAGCAAACTTATGTATTTTCAATCGTTGATGAGAAAATCAGTTGACGTATGCATGCATCATATATGGTAAATAATATATTGAAATATTAATCAAAATTCTCATTAATAGTTGATATTTTTTTTACCTTACCATCTAAATTGAAATGCCAATTCACTTTAGAGGACCTAAGTCTTCTAATCATTAGTAGTAACATTTTAGTAAATTTGTTAGGGGAGGGGTAGCAGAGATTGAACTCTTGACTTCCTACACAATACTTTTTCTTTGTTATAGCAGTGGATCGATCCCTTTATATCATATGTTAACTTATTTTAGTTCTTAACTACTGTTTTATTAGGGTGTCATGATCTGTGCTGATGTTTTACTTTTATATTGTTCAGTATGTGCATTTTCTTCAGAAGAAGTATTCTCTTGGATCTTTCAACTTGTTGGGCCACACAGCACCAATACAGGCAACAAGTTTACTGCTAGTTGGTCCATTTCTTGACTATTGGTTAACAAATAAACGAGTTGATGCCTACAACTATGGTTTAACATCCATTGTATGTTTCGCTTTCTCTATATATGTTGCTTATTTGCAATCTTTATTGGTTTAAACATGCATGTAGTCCCTAGGAATTGGTCTTTGTAATATGTGTAATATTTATTTTAGTCTTTATGTAACTTTACATTAGAGAATCTAAAATCAAATATAGTGCATATTATAAGGATCAATTCCAATAAAAATAAATTTTGTAGAGACTAAACCAAAAACATCAATGGCCAAAAGTAAAGTGTGATTATGGGCAAGAACGAAAAAACAAAAATTTATTTTTATAGAAACTAAAAGCAAAAAATAGTATATGTCTAGAGACTAAATAGATATTTAGTCTGTAAGACCTAGCTCAATTGACAAATGCTGATAATGTTAGACAAAACATCTTCACTTGAATTTGAATCCGAGACTTCGCAGTTGCGTGTCTAAGTGGTGTTTACCATTTCAAACAAAAACAGTACATATTTAAACCTAGTTTATATATTGACTATTGACATCAATTACTAATATTTTTCTCCTTTTTTATATCTGCAGTTGTTCATTGCTCTGTCATGCTCAATAGCCGTAGGAACAAACCTTAGCCAGTTCATATGCATTGGCAGGTTCACGGCTGTATCATTCCAAGTCCTTGGCCATATGAAGACTATTCTTGTCCTCACATTAGGATTCATCTTATTTGGAAAAGAGGGTCTCAATCTACAAGTGATAGTAGGCATGATCATTGCTATAATGGGAATGATATGGTATGGTAACGCATCTTCTAAGCCAGGCGGGAAAGAGTGTTGTAGTAATTTGTCCATTCCTATTCCTACTACCAAAACACAAGAGTATAATTTAATACCAGTATCTGCTGAAAATGATCACCACAGTGATGAAGAAGTGTAGAACTAAATGGAAGATGTAAAGGGACTTGAAGTTTCTTCTCGAGTACATTGGAAGATTATATTTATTTATATATGATGTAAAAGAATTGCTCAATTATTTTCATTTATATAGTGCATATATCTTTGTTTATGTGTAAAAGAAAATCAAGCTCTCCATCACTTGGACTGGTATATCTTATGGTTAATTCAAATGATAAATTAAGAGACATAAAACAAATCTCATTCACAAATTAGACATGCATTTTGTGAACAACATAATCTTTCTTAATTCAAATCATGATCTATTGTTTTCTACGTCATTACTAAGAATTGGTACTTAGTGCTTCAACACATTACTAAGAATTGGTACTTTATGCTTCATCGCATTAAAAATATTATTGTAACACAACATATATATTTGTATCATTAACTTTTTCAAATACTTTATTAACTATTAAATATATATTATTAACTATTTTTTAAATATATCTTATTAACTACTAAAATAAATTACCTTAATTATGTTAGAAATTTTTTTTAATTATTAAATCTAAAATGATTAATGTCTTATATTTTAGTGATTATTGAGATACATATTAAATAAGTGGTTAGTAAAATATTTAAAGTAGTTAACGGTATAAATTTGTACATATATATATAAAAAAATCTTAATTATTAGAAAAATTAAAAGGAAAAAAATTGAAAAGAAAAAAATTGTTCACACCGTATTTATAGGTGAATAATACACTTATTGTATGAAACTATGTGTCCAATAAAAGTAAAGCAAACTTTTACCGAAAAAACAATAGCTTTTGTTAAATTAAAATTAAAGTACTATATTTTGAGTATAAATATGATCTTTTAGCACAACGGATAAATTAAAAGAGTTTTCCGTCCTACTTTTTTTAAACCGTTTTACATTGAGACTTGAGTATTTATTTTATGAAGTCATTGTAACAACGTCGTAAGATAACAAAATTAAAAGTAAATTTTTAATAATTTTATCAATTATATACATACAAAGCCTAATTCAACAAGCAAGTAACAATTGTTAAACTAAATATTAAATAAATCCACTTCTAAATAATTTGTTCTTGCATAAATCCTCCATATTTGTTCTTCCTTTGGAGAAATCCGAGAGATATTCATTCCCACGCCCTAATTTATCTGAGAAGAGAAGTTAAACAAATCCACTTCAGTTCGTGAAAACCTTGCGCCGCCGCCGCCGAAGCAGAGGCCGTCCACCACATCGCCGTCATCTGCGTGCTATCCAGGTTCATTTTCATCTTTCTCGAATTTTCACAAACCGCTTCGCTCAATTTCATTTTTTTGATTCCCAAATTCCCTTACTCGAACACATGAAATGCAATGCTAGGCTAGTTTTAATCACTCCTGTGTTAATTGTTAAGCTAAAATCATGATTAACCCTTAACAACTCAACACCAAAAAGAGGAATAACGTAAAAATAGAGGCCTGGTTTCGTAGAGTACTTCTAACTGAACATCATGGAGAACTGTGTATTTAGTTGCTAGAATTTTGTTTGCTCTATAATTTTTGTTTTTATTTTTTAAGAATTTTTTAGGTATAAAATTGATGTAATGGATTTTATAGAATATTTTACTAGAACGGTTCGAACAGTGCCCCAGTACCTCAACCAAGTCGATCGATCACCGGTCTGATTTTAAAAACACTGGAACTATTGAACATTGAATAAGTTGGGTGATTGCATATTTAATGTTTTTCGACAAACTCGAATTTCATTAATTTCGGTGATTCACTACCTAGTTGAAGGTTAAAGCCATAGCCCTTGCTGTCTCCCTCTCTAGCTCTTTCCATCCCCCACCTAAGCATTGTCGTCAAAGAATTTTAGACTTGATGATGCAAATATTATAATGGATGGGGGTGCTGTTTTGTTCCAAAGTCCCCAAATTGGTCGCTGTTTTACTCTTTATCTTCGATCCTCACTCATTTGATCCATCTTCACTGTCGCTCTCACTCCAAATTGCTGTCTTGCCGGACGGATACAAGTTTCTTGCCTGTGTTTAATTTGCACTGCGTTCATAGCATAGGTAGACAAAACAAAACAAAATCATAGCTTTAAATGGTAACCTTCAAGTTGATTCTTGAGCTTTGGGAATTGCGGGTGTTGAAAGAATAGGTTCTCTAGATGGATTAGTTGATTGGACTCTTCGCCGATGTTGTTTCTAAAAGAGTGTCTTTTGGCTTTACTCTTTGATTCGCTATTTTGACTTTCTTGGGAATACATTTAATATCTCCATATCTCTCCAAGATGCTTGATTAAATAATGGCTAGAGTAAAAAGCAGAAAAGTGACTGCTAACATGAATCAGAGTTTATTTTTTATTTTTTTTATATGCTAAAAATGGGATGGAAATTTGCCTGAGATGGTTTATGTTTGTGTATTTCGAGATTAAAAGCAAACCACAGAGAGCAAAGTATTATACTTTATACACAACTGGATTTAGCTTTAATGTAACAATGAGAGATCAAATTAGGGTAGCATTAGCATTTGTTGTAAAAATGATGGTAGAGTTTGACCAAAAATGGTTTTGGCATATGTAGAGAAGACTTGCAAAAGAAGGGGCAAGGAGGGTACACCAGTTTTATGGTAAGAGTTTGACCTTGTAATCTCAAGCAACAGAGTTTAAATCCCCTCAGGAATGGTTGTAAAGTGGTCATTGTTGTCAATTTAATGAGTAATGATTTCCTCCTTCCCCAATCTTTTTTTTAAAAAAAAAAAAGAGGTAGCGGAAGACGAAGGAAAGTTAAGGCCAAACCATTAAGATGGATTTGAATGGTTATGATAGGATATTATGATGTTGTTTGATCTATGGTAGAATATTTAAAATTAGACTGGCATGAGAAATGAAAGCAGTATCAAGCATTAATTTCATTTTATTTCATGTTGATGGTCTCATCTTTCCTTTAGCAGGCTGAAAAGGGCATATGGGTGATCGGCAAGTAGTTGACCAACAGCACACAGCTGAGCAACAGCTGCCATCTTCTCCTCCTCCTCCCTCAAAAGATGATATGGTTTCATGTGTTATGGCTTTGGAGGCTGCTTTGCTTCCCTGTTTGCCAGCCAGAGAACTTCAAGCAATAGACCGTTCTCCCCACCCTTCGCATCAAAGTGAGTAACTGCAAATCTTTCAAATTTCTCATTTTTATCCCCTGTATTAGAAATTCAATTATATGTTAGCTTAATGGTTGTCTAAAAGATTGTTTTACTGTTAATATTATTTTTACGTATATTAATTAAAAACTGTTGCTAGTTACACCCCTGTTTTTTTCCAATTACACCCAAACAGGTTACTTACGATAACTGAATTCACGTAAAATTAAGTTTACTTAAAATACATGAATTGAGTTCACATAACCTATTTGGGTGTAACTGGAAGAAAAAGGGGTGTAACCCACAAAATTGTGATTAAAATTTGATTCATTGGTTCTTTAAGTGGGTTGTACTGATGTCCAATCTTTGGATGAAATTCAATTTTTTGATCTAATTCCAAATTTTATTTTTTAATTACACACATTGTTGGGGCAAGGGCCATTGGCTGCACTTGCATTTATTTAGAATTTGTTAGCCTTAAGTTCAAATTGAAACCTTGTGGCTTGACTTCAATTTTGGAACTTTTTCATATGTAACGCGTATCACTAGAACCATAGTACTAAAATTACCTGTGAAGTTAAATGAGAAGTGATGATATCACTGTCTGAAGACCTTGTAAATTTTAGCAGCAATTGCAAGATCAATTAATGCTCACTTATGTCCCAGGGCGTTAATTTAGAGTGAGAAGAGGAGCCCTCTTTTGCTCTAGTTGTGTTCGGTGGAAACTTTGGTTCTGTTTGATATGAGACTTTTTGCTTTAAAAATGACAGAAACTACTCTGTTAAGTGGCATTTTGTTGTTTTTTCACCATTATTATGTACAAGTATTTAAAAATAGGAAGCACAGCTAAAATTTAGTAGAACTTTTGTAATTATTAGTGAACATGGGAAATGGAAGTAGAACATCTTTTGTCAAACTAAAAAGATCTTAGTATATTTAGAAAAATAGTCTTAATGGGGTTTTCGATGTTCTTTTTTTCTTTCTATCAGTCGATGTGGATCGCCATGCTAGAGATTTTATGGAGGCTGCCAAGAAGCTTCAACTTTATTTTATTAGTCTGCAACGTGAGGATAGGCCAACAAAAGCTGAAAGGCTTAGAAAGGTATGCTGACAAATCTGAAATATTATATCTCCTGCAATCAGAGACCTTCTAATATTCTCACCTAAAATTCTTCTGTATGTGTTGTTTAAGCAGGAGATTACTATGATGGAAGACGAACTTAACGAAAAAAACGAGCTGATTAAGAAACAAGAACATTTAATTCAGGAGTGGAAAAAAGATCTGAAAGATCAGTTGAACAAACACAATATTGAGTTGGACAGGGTTTAGCTTTAAATTTAACTTATAGTCTCTTTAAATATTTAAAAATTCAATGGAAATTTTTTTGTCTGTGTTATTTTCTCTCCCATTTCATCAGCATCATGTCGCCGCCACTTACCACCCCACAGCATTTCAACCACACTTGTACTTGGTAGCAGTTTGAGAAATGTGATGTCTTCTAGGGGCAATGATAAAAATTTGTTGAGAAATGTGATGTCTTCTAGGGGCAATGATAAAAATTTGTTGAGAAATGTGCTCTGCTTGATGAAATTATTCCGAATTCTGTTTGTTGAATTGTTGATGACAACATTCAAATCATCCAAAATGGATGAGGAGAAAAGCTGAAGAATGTCACTATTCTTGTTAAAATAGTTAGCCAAAAAAGCTATAAGATAAACAGGAATTGCATATTGGATGTCATCAAGTTGATAATATATAGTTATTAAGGACTGTGAATCACACTCATTATTCGGGTTCATTTATTTTAGTTAATGATTTTACTTTTAATACTACATTAAGATTAAGCACTTGTGAATATAGTTAATGATTAATGATTGTGAATCACAAAATTTTCAACGAACACACCCAGACTCAATGGTAAAACTACAAGGTGTACCAGAACCTGCAAACCAATATATGTGATTAACTCATACAAGTTCAATAATTCTCTATCGATGGTTCAATATCACCCCCAATAGCAGTATCATACATTTTCCCTTAAACTCTATCAATGCCAAATCAGGCTATGTACATCATTGCTATTCAACGCATCTCTTTCTCATTATACCATTTCCTCCTATTAGGTGGCTTCTTTTTTCACCTCAATGTTCTCAAAAGTTTATAGTATGTGTTTAGATTCTAAAATATATCATGGGATTGACTAATTTTGATGTGTATTTGAGAGCTTTTGAGAACATTGGAGATAGAAAAAGTCACCGTTCAATTAACATCGACACCAAGTTTAAGTAGTCATCCCAAATTTAATATGACAATTATAGATGTTAATTTTGCAAGTTAATTATTTATTGGTCTCAGTCCACATAATAAAGAGACTAAAAAACTGCATGGTTAAAAAGACTCTACTAAATGGAATGCTTCCCCTTATACCCCACAAATTTTTTAAAAACGCCAAATATACTCTTGATTTTTTTTTTTTACTATTTTACCAACTCAAATTTACTCTTTTTTTACCATTCCAACATTTCCGGACCAATCAAAAAAAGTTTTTCGGTAGGTAAAAGTTTTTCGAAAGTTACTGGAAAACATTTTAGAAGTCATCCGGTACATAAAGGTTTATTGGAAATTTTTTTCAAAGTTTTCTAGTACATAACGTTTCTGCCTAAAAACTTTTTTAAAGTTTTCCGGTACAGAAGGTTTCTATCGGAAAACTTTAAACAAGTTTTCCAGTACAGAAGAGAAAAAGTTTAAAAATTTATACTACCAGAAAACTTGAAAAAAGTTTTCTAGTACATAAAGGGTTTACCGGAAAACTTCTTCACAAATTTTTCGGTATACACCAATTATTTTTTTTAATTTTATTTTATTTTATTTATTTTTATAAATTTTAATAGATATGAATAATCCGCTACTATAATGTGATAAAATATGCGTTGATACTACCAACTTTTTTAACACAGATCAGGTATGAATAATTATAATTAATATTAATATTGTAAAAATATATTATTGTGATTAATTATTATAATTTATTTTATATTTTATTTTAGATATTTGATACACGGGAAATTGTTGTGAATTGGACTAGAGAAATCGATATAAAAAATAAAATGATCGTTATCATCCAAAGATAAGATAAAGAGACATGAAATAAAGGGAGGAGAAATAAATTAATATTATGTTGTGACAAAAGATAAAAATACAAGTGTGTTGATAGTTTAACTCAAAGTTCAACAAAAAAGTGTGATTGTCCTTTCAAGCTTAGATCAAAATCATTAAAAGATGGTTCAGTATGGACAATTAAAGTAATTTGTGGAGTTCACAACCATGAATTACCTGATACTTTGGAGGGACATGCATTTGTTGGACGTTTAGATGAATAAGAGAAAAAACATGTTTATGACTTAACAAAATATATGTTGCACCGAGACACATATTACTCTCATTGCAAGACCGAGATAAAAACAATGTTACTGAGATCTCACAAATATATAAACTGAGGAGTATAATTCGATTGCACGTGAGAGGTCATAAGACAGAGATGCCACATTTATTCAAGTTAATTGAAGATACAAAATATGTGTGTTGGAATAGAAAGCGGAAAGACTCAAATATTAAGAAAGATATTTTTTGGGTCCATCCAGATTTAGTAAAGTTGTTGAATTTGTTTCTTATTGTGTTGATTATGGACAACACCTACAAAACCAATAAATACATAATGTCATTACTTGAAATTGTTGGTATGACATCAACAGAGATGACATTTGTAGTTGGATTTGCTTATTTGGAATGTGAGCGGTAAGAAAACCTTTTGTTGGGCATTATAGAGGCTAAGAGAATTGTTTGTTACACAAAACAAATTTTCTCATGTAATTGTGACAAACAAAGATTTTGCTTTAATGAAAGCAGTTGGTATTGTATTTCCACATGCTGTTAATTTGCGTTGTTGATTTCATATTGACAAAAATGTTTGAGCAAAATGCATTATTGAATATGTGGAAATACATTATTTATTGTAGTGATGAAAAAGAGTATATCATGCGTTTGCACACATTTGAGCAATCATGTGTCGATAATCAAATGTTTGTTGATTATATGAAAGAAACTTGGTTGACTCCTCATAAGCAGAGGTTTGTTGAAGCATGGTTGACTCCTCATAAGCAGAGGTCTGAATACCTCTTTCAACCGATCCAATCTACAGTGCGCACCTTTGGTCTTTCTAGTCTCCTCCCAAATCTCTTCCACATACACTCCTAATAAAGTTATGACAAGATTACATGCCATTACCTTATCTACATCGGGTGATGGACTATAAAACTCACCCCTGATATGAATGTCCAAAAGATTGGCAACATCATTCAAAGTAATCGTCATTTCACAAATGGCATGTGAAATGACGATGTCTCAGAATTTCATCTTTCCACAAATGCAGAAATCATGTTGTTGTCAATCAGCTGCAGGCTACCCCGTTGTAATGGAGCCAATCCCGACAAATTCACCCAGTTATCTATGATTCGTGGGAGTACCTGCGGGGTAAATTATTGCAATTTCTTTCCATGAGCAACAATTTTTAGCATTGATCGCTCTTGTATACAAAGAAAATATATGACATTAAAATTAAATATAGAACAAAAATAATAATTAATTTAAATATTTTTAATGCACCATAAATAATAATTAATTTAACATACCTGACCAAACCACAATCTAGCAGAAACATGGTGTCGGTATCATGTAAGGACGGACAAATCATATGGTCCTCCAGGATACCGTGTCAGCTCACCAGGTCCCTCAAGTGTCTCCTGCATATGCTCCCCCGTCGTGTACTGCAACCTTCTCCTCCTCATGTACCATATGAGGCTTCTCATGCTGATGTATAGTAATATCAGCCTCATGCTCCTCATGTACTACAAGAGGCTCCTTCTACTGGTGTATAGTAATATCAGCCTCTCGGGATAAACAGATGATCCTGCTCTCCCAGGTCATCATCTTTCACTATCATTCGTCTTCTCGTCTTGGATGTTGTCGATCGAATACTCTCTGGAGGATCCATCATGGATGATGAAGTTTCAACGTCACGTGATCTTCGTATTATTTTGTCGTCCCTTCCTCGTGCACAAGCGCCCACTGAAAAATTAACAAAAAATCAGGCATAATTAGTTAAAAAAAAATTTATAAAATATTAAAAATTAAAATAAAAAAACAAACATTTCCTGAAAACTTGTTAGTACCGAAAAACTTGTTAGTACCGGAAAACATTTCTGGTAGTGTGTTGTACTACAAAAAAGTATTCCGGTAGTACTGAAAAACTTGAAAAACAATTTTTCGGAAATGAAATATGAACTGAAAATTTTTTTTTGAAGTTTTTCGAAGTGAAACTTCTTTATTGGAAAACTTGAAAAAAGTTTTCCGGTTAAATTGAAAAAAAAAAATCACTCACTTTTTACTGGAAATATAAAATGATGGAATGGTGATAAATTACAAATTTTAACAATTATAAAAGGGCAAAAATGTAATTTTCTTACATATGTGGGGGTAAAGGTTAAATGTGGAGGTATATGGTAAAATCATCTACTATATGAAGCCCTTAAAATTAAAAAGTCCACAAAATCTTGTGGGCCTAGTAGGCTCATTTTTCAATATTAATTTTTGACTAGTTTTTTCTGATTTTTTTTGAAAAAAATCGAGTTTTCTTTCATTAAAAAAACATATTTGTTTAGAGAAATTTTTTCCTCAATTTTTTCTAAAATCTTTTTCAATTATTTTTTTTAAATATAATAAAATTTTAGAAATTTTGTTCAATTTTTTTTAAAAAAAAAACCTCAACTCATAAAAAAAGGGACCGTGAACTTTACTTGGCCCACAAAAATAATGATTTTGTGGACTAGAGCCTAAAAATATTTTCTTAATTGATAGCTTACAATTAGGAGGCTTTTTTAAGTGGTGTTGAGGGGTTTGAGACTTTTTATTTTATTAAATAAAATTTAGATGAGTTGGATTTCAATAGTTTACCAGATCATAACAGACTTTAAAATTTAAAGAGAGATACTTATCGATCACCCATAAAAAAAGTCATCACATCAGCTATATGAGTTGGAGGTGAACCAACTTCTTACTAACTGAACCAACTTTCATTGACTCTAATGACAACACAACCATCAGTCCATCACTCATACTTCCACGACATTAGTGGTTTAATACAATGTTTAAAATAGTTATGATAGCCACATGCGTGTATCGTTTTAGTGAGTTGTGAACAAAATTGATTATGTCAACAAAAATTGATAAATATTAATCACAATGAAATTAACAAAGTATTTGAGCGGAATTAACTCTTTAAAATTATGTAGTAATATATGGTGTCTTTATGTGTGTAAAACTATCGTTTTTCTAAATGAGAAAAAAAAAATGTGTAAATTTTTTTCAAGGGATTAGAGAGATGAACACAAAAAAAGTAAAATAATAAGAATATAAAGTTGATAGTATATCATAAAGAAAACAACTTTTTTTCTTTCATAGAATGCAATTCATTAATATTGTGATTTTAAAAGTCGTAAGAGTAATTTTCTCATTTAAATGCTGATGTAAACCTTATTTAGAAGATTGGTATGATGGAAGATGTACTTAACAAAAAAGCAAACTAATAAAAAGAAAATCAATGATTTAGGGTTTGAATTTTCTCCCTCAAGCCTTTCATAATTCATAGTCTTATAATCACTATTTGTTTTCGTCCGTGATACTAATTCGGGTTCGCGGTATGCTACTTGTAGATAGTGAGGGGTATATAGCTTCGATACGTGTCTGGTTTCTAGTACCAGTATAAACTAATCGGTTAATAGTATGTTATGAATAATTTTTTTAGCAAAAAGTTTAAAAATTATTAAGTGCAAAATATTTATGATAGATTCAATAAAAACAATATTTATAATAGTATAATATCTTTGTTACCAAGTACCCAAAACCTCTTAATAGTGAAAAAAATTTGAGTAGATAAATTGAGTATTTTAAATTATAAGCGTCACTCAAACTAGATTCTCAATTTAGGAAGTTAGCAAATATATTTATAAAATTATAAAATATTAATTAATATAGTTTCTATGTAAACTTTTGTCATCAAATATTTTGTCATTGTATTATAATTGAATATGTGATTTATCTACGTTGATATTGTATCAACATTATCTTTTTAAGATGATTTGCCGACGAAATTTTATCTACAAATTTATGAGTAATTGAAATTGTGCGTAGATTAATTATGGATAAATTATTTCATGAAATATTTAAATTTCACAGTGAAATTAATTTATGTTGTAATGAGATTGATACGAAATCAATATGGAAGAATTAAATATTGAATTAACATGTTATATCATTGTTTTTAACGATAAAAATTTAAATATAAACTATTTTAATTACTATTTAAAATATATATTTATTAATTCACTAAATTCATCGATAAATTTAAGTGACGCTTATAATTTAATTTTACGTAGGAAGTTTAAACTTGATATGTTTTTTTAATTATTTTATAAGTGATGTATAACTATGTGCAATCGTACACCATAGCTCAAGCGCCACTGAGTACAAATTGTGTAAGTTGTCAAAGAAATTAAGCATATTTTGGGAGGTGAAATACGTGGATAAATTTAAAATATATAATTAATATTTTTCTTATAAAAGAGACGAAAAATTTAAACTCGGATCAAAATATTTTAATAATATTTATATTTGTTACTTGAATTTTACGGTTAAATTTAATCCAATAAATAAATATACGACGAATGACTAGCATAATGAAATACAGATTTTTCTTGTGTTGGCAAAATTAGAAAATACTTATTTTTTGTGGCACACAAAGATGAAAAATCTCCATTTTCCATAGCATTAATTTTTAAGGCCCAGAATGATGCCAAAATGTCACGTGCCACAAGCAAAAAAGAAAATAAAAAAAACCTACCATTGGAAAAGAGTCCAAGATAAGAAAATGAAGGAAAAACTGAAACAAAAAGAAAACAAATAAAACCACTCATCACAACAAAAGAAAGAAAAAAATCGTTCAACAAAGCAAATAGCATTCAATTTTTTACGACGATGCATTTTCTGTGAATCTAATTACGATATACAATAATCTCAAATTCTCACTGCTTTGTTCTGTTCAATAGGTTCGTTCATTTCAAACAACACAAAACACCCTCGCTCTACTTGCTTCACTGTTCAGATTACTGCTATTTATTTATTTATTTTTCTCAATTATATATTTTATGCTAGAAATTCTTTTAGGTCATTCTTGGATTGTTTATTAAAATCTATTTATCGTTGGTAATTAAATTGAGGCGTGCTTTGTAAATGTTGTTTTAATTAGGTGAGATAATTATGTTATGGATTTGTATTTGTTGAATTCATTTAGCTATGAATTTTGCTCACCTTACTTAGCATTAATGGTCCATTACTTAATCACTTAAAACTTTAACAAGGATTGATCTCGTCCCACAGCGGTGACTTGATTGTTTTTTTAAAGACACATACTTGTTTTCCTTTGTTTTTGTTGAAAAATGACATTGATCAAATCACTGTCTCAGCCGTGACGGTAAAGAGGACCGTGGACTTTTAGTTATAGAAGGTGGCGCGTGTTATTGTTTGAGTTTCGAATGATTTTGAAGTACTGGTCCATGGTGGCTATTGAATTTGCCTTAATGTTATTGTTTTTGTTTTTGTCTTGGAATTATGTGTTTATGAATAGATTGGATTGAGTTTTGTTCAGTTTTGACTAAGTGGATGTTAATTCTCAAATGTTATTTGCAAACTATTGTTACAATGTCAGTTAAGCATGGTTTTCCATCAGTACCTTGTTGGTGTAGTCCTTGATTAGTTCCTTCTCTGGGTTTGCTGAAGTAAATGAGTTAAATTTCAGATAAGGTTTTGTACTATTTGGCTACTGATGTGATCTTGCAATATTTTAATAATTGAAATTGCAATGTTATCGTCGTCCAATTTTGCTGATTTTTGTTAAATTTGTTCTGACTGGATACAACCTAAATTTACTCTGCAGGTGGCAGAAATTTAGCTGGTAGGGTTCTTTTTTTAAAGCAACATGTCCTTAAGTACTTCGAAAGCAGCTTTTCAGGTTCTGTCCAGGGTTGTGCCTCAATCTGGGTATAACGAGCCTTTTGTGAACACTTCCCAGTTGCGAGCAAAATGTATGAAGAAAAGATCCTCGATGCATAGGTATTTTATCGAGAGTTCTAACGTGCTTCAAAGCCAGTCAAGACCTCCTCGATTTCCGTTGACTGGTGTTAGTTTCTATGACTATAAGACCTATAGTCATCCACGGTTGCAGACATGCAAATGCCAAAAGGCTGAAAATTTGAGTGGCATAACTTCGAATGATGTTGAAAAATCAAATTTGGTTAGCAATGTGATGAGTGCAAAGTCTGTTGTAGAGCTTCAAGATGTTGAACTGTTGAAACAGGAAACGGAGGTTTTAGCATCTGATGTTACAAATGGAACTATTGCAAAATCCTTTGACAAAATTAGCCTCAACTCCATCGAGGATGAAGCATGGGATCTACTGAGGGAGTCTGTAGTTTATTATTGTGGCAATCCTATTGGAACTATTGCTGCAAAGGATCCTAACAGTTCCAATGTTTTGAATTATGACCAGGTCTTTATTCGTGATTTCATTCCTTCTGGAATCGCTTTCCTATTGAAGGGAGAGTATGATATTGTTCGTAATTTCATTCTTTATACACTTCAGTTGCAGGTAATCTCTTGGTCTTATAGCACTGATAACATGTTCTGACAACAGAACTGAATTTAGTCCAACTTGTTGGATCTACATGTCTGAAATATACATATTCAATTTTTAATTGGCTGTGTTGAAGTGGTGTGATTTTTTATTTGTGTTATGTCTTTACAAATTCTTTCATGAATGAGGTAGCTTTGTTATTTCTGATACACTTAAGCATTGAACAAACATATCCATATTTCAGAGCTGGGAGAAAACAATGGATTGTCATAGTCCAGGACAAGGTTTGATGCCTGCTAGTTTTAAGGTTCGGACAGTTCCTCTGGATGGTGACGACTCTGCAACAGAAGAGGTTTTGGATCCTGACTTTGGAGAGGCAGCCATTGGCCGTGTTGCGCCTGTTGATTCTGGTAAATAACTAACAGGACCAATATAATCTTTTCTACGTAGCAAAAGAAACTTACCATAATACTTCTTGGATATGCTTACCTTATTTAACATGTGATTGCAGGGTTGTGGTGGATTATTTTACTGCGAGCATATGGAAAATGCTCTGGGGATTTATCAGTTCAGGAGAGAGTTGATGTGCAAACAGGAATTAAGATGATTTTGAAGTTGTGTCTTGCTGATGGCTTTGACATGTTCCCAACATTATTAGTAACTGATGGTTCTTGCATGATAGATCGAAGGATGGGCATACATGGGCATCCTTTGGAGATTCAGGTGTTTTAAATTTCCTTTCTTTCTTCAGCAGCATGCTATTTATTAACTATTTCTTGTTAAGGTGAGAAAAGAAACTTTGCTGCTTATTCATGACTGTGCATTTTGGAGTAAATGTTGCACTTATTTGTGGTTCTGCACCATTGTGGCCAGAAAAAGGAACAAATTTTCCTGTGCTAGATTGAGGAGCAGCATTTCTGTTGCTTATTTTTAGTAGTGATCAAACTTTCTTTTTAATTTTTGTTAACTTGGTTGTGGTATTAGGTATTTTTTTATTATTTTTAAAGTGGCCCAGTTATATCTTTTTATGCATGAAAGGTGAAACTTTACATTGACCTTTATTCTTATAAATGAAGGGACTATGCCCTAAGAATTTGAATGGATTTAAGACGAGGTTGGAGTGCTGCTGATTTCATATTAGTAGACAGCAGCAACAGTCAATTCTGAAATAGATTGTATTACTTTTGGAAAAGAGTTGTGGTGATAAAATTACAACATATTTCAAAGTTGGCCTATTAGTATGATAAATATTAGAATGCTATTGTGCTTATTCAATTAAACCTCTAAACTGTTGAAAATACGAAAAGGACACATCTCTTTACGTAGATTCAGGCTTGTATGGTACATTATCAGAAGGTTTTCATGGCTTTTACTGTTTTGATGGTCCCTGTTGTCTGAAGATCCCCAAAGCTGTATAATTTCACCGACACCAAAACTTTCCACCTTCCTCTTATATATATATATATATATATATATTGATTATTCTTCTCCACTGCCTTGGTTAAGCCATATAAGAATGTTAATAGATCAGATTTGATGCTCTGCTGCATCATGCAAGTACTTTGACGTCAAGCTTTTAATAAATTATTTTTTCCCTTTCTGTGAAATGAGGGAATCACATTATAAAATCATGTTGAAGGTGTGACTGAATGGATTTGGATTCACTGCAGTTACTAAAAACCCAGTTACTGCCGTCATGCCCATCTCAGCTGGTGGGTCCATTTAAAAAGCCGCTTCCCCTCATTCTTTAATTGAAGCGGCACTCTAAAAAGCAACACTTCTCTTTACTCTCCCTGACCCCACCCACCTGCATTGCCTTCATGGCCTTTGAAACATGTCCTCTCTTTGTTGTTTTGAGTCTTGCCAACTCCTCCGCTGACTACCACCGCCACAAAAGCTCGAGGGAGATGCAGCCTCTGTGACCCGACCCAAATTCTGGGATTTTCAGCTCATCTGTATCACTGTATTAGTGACGAAGCTGTGGTTTTTTTAGTACTTGCAGCAAATCCAAACCCTGAATGCTTCTATCTTACCTGGGAAAACTTTGCTAGTAACTAGAAAAAATAAATTTTATGTATTATGTTTCAAAATGCTGTTTGTATCTATCAATTTTGTCGAATAAATTTATTACTTTTTAAGAAAACATTGTGTACCTGAGATGCTTACATCTAAAGACAAATCAGCGATCAAATAAACTTATCTAATGTGTAAATTTATTTTGCTTTTTGGTTTTATTTTTCTGTTTCCAGGCACTGTTTTATTCTGCCTTACTTTGTGCACGTGAGATGCTTACTCCAGAGGATGGATCAGCTGATCTAATACGGGCACTGAACAATCGGCTGGTAGCTCTTTCATTTCATATTAGAGAGTATTATTGGGTTGATTTGAAAAGATTAAATGAAATTTACCGTTACAAGACAGAGGAGTACTCGTATGATGCAGTTAATAAATTCAACATATACCCAGACCAGATTTCCCCTTGGTTAGTAGAATGGATGCCGAACAAAGGAGGCTACTTAATTGGTAACTTACAACCCGCTCACATGGATTTCCGGTTTTTTTCTCTGGGAAACTTGTGGTCTGTGGTAAATAGTTTGGCCACAGAGGAACAATCACATGCCATATTGGATCTTATCGAAGCCAAATGGTCAGATTTGGTAGCGGACATGCCACTCAAGATATGTTATCCTGCTCTTGAAGGACAGGAGTGGCAGATAATCACCGGCAGTGATCCTAAGAATACGTACTGATTCTAACTTTCCTCTGCTTGTGCTTTTCAGTTATAATATTTTTCCTGAAATGGCTTTATTTGCCTGTTTGTGTTTTGCAGGCCTTGGTCCTACCATAATGCAGGCTCCTGGCCATCACTGCTCTGGCAGGTTTGTTACCACGACAAAGTTTGGTCCACTGCATCCCTAGTTTTTTATTTATTTATTGCAATTAGTAGGCGATGAATTGATATTGTTTGCGTATGATGAAGCAGTTCTGATCTATAGCTTCAATACTTTTTTCACCTCAATTTTGTTGAATAGTGGCTCTATAGCACAACAGTGTAGCAAAATCTGAACAAATTGATATTGTTTTGCGATATACTATTTAGTGCAAAGTGTTATTAAATATCAACCATAGCGGTGCGATTGCATTATAGCGTAGCGGAAATTGAACAAACTGTTATTTTTTGTGATATGCGAATGACAACATAATTCACCTTAGTTCATATCATAATCTGTCCTATTGAATCTTTTTCATCCACAGTGAAATTGGATGAGCATACTTGTCTTTGTTTTATAGCAAATGTCCTATTTTTCCCACCGTCTATTTATTTCTGGCTCATGCAAAATCCTTTCATAGCTTTGCTGGTTTCTTCCTCTTACCATTGCAAATTTGAATGAACACAATTTACAAAATTTTAACATAATAATTGCCTATTGCAGCTCACGGTTGCATGCATAAAGATGAACAGACCACATATTGCTGCAAAAACTGTTGAAATTGCTGAGAGACGTATATCAAGAGACAAGTGGCCAGAATATTATGACACGAAAAGATCTCGATTCATTGGAAAACAATCTCAACTGTATCAGACATGGTCGATTGCGGGATACCTTGTGTCAAAGCTGCTGCTTGCAGACCCAAGTAAAGCAAACATACTGATAACTGAAGAGGATTCTGAACTTGCAAATGCTTTTATTAGTGCCAACCCGAGAGGAAAGCGTGGGAGGAAAAATATGAAGCAGACCTACATTGTATGAGTCTTTAATTGCAAGTCATTTGGTTCTTTTTGGCCAGCTGATAGGTTTATGTCCCATTTATTATTCATAATCTACTTCATTTTTCTTCTGATTAGCAAGCATATTCATATATAGGGTTGGTTATGATGAAACTGTCTTATACTAGTAATTGTGTATATGTAATTGAAACATGATGTCAGTACTTCAGGATTAAGTAGCATACGGAAGATACAGTTAATCTAGATTGAGAAACTTTTGTGCTACATTTCTATAGAAAATGTTTTCCCCCCCTATTTGCATGTCATTTACTATCATTTTCTGTAACTACCATTTTATATACCATTTGATGAAAATGCGCAGTGAATGTAAGTGATGTGTTACTTGCACTGTTCTAAATATCTAATAAAATAAAAGGCTAAAATGTACATTTGACCCATCAAGTTTTAAAATCCGACGATTTTGATCTTCTTAGTTTAAAAATTGAGATTTTAGTCCCTTAACCTTATCTTATTTTACAAGTGATTGGCCCTCTTGATTTTTACTCAGTCTTTGTTGACGTTTTTTTTTTAATGATTATATGGAATATACAGCTCGTTTTTTAATTTTTAAAAAATTTCCGGTTCATTTAATTTTTTTTTTAATAAAATTGCCAACTTTTTTTTATATTTCGACTTCATTTTATTTTATTTAAAAAATAAAAATAAAAGTTTGAATATAATTTTAATCATTTATCTTTTACTTCATATTTGGTTTGGTATTTTATATATTTTTTTTATTCGTTTTGATCATTTATTTGTTATTTTAGTCTTTTACTTTTTACTTAATAATTCTTTTAGTCATTTATTTTTACAAAATTATACAAGTTTGTAATTTTTTTAAGGACTAAAATGAATATTACATAAAAGAAAAAAGGCGTCAAAGAATAAAAGAAAAGATAAAGTATAAAAACGAATAAGAAAAAGATAAATGACCAAAATGAAATAAATAAATAACTAAATGACCAAAGTGAATAGTAGGTAAAAGATGAAGGACCAAAATTATAATTTAGTCAAATTTAAAAAACTTCTTTTATATATATATATATATATATATATATATATATATATAACGTCAGCGTTGACCGAGTTAATATTAAGGGGTTAATCATACGTAAAAGAGACTAAAATTTCAATTTTCAAAGTAATGACTAAAATTACCGGATTTTAAAACTTTGGAGGCCAAAAGTGCATTTTAAATAGGATGGAATTGACTTTAAGAAACGTTTGTGTTTAGGTTTGAATAGTAATTAAATTTTGCTTTAAATATGATTTTAGCCCAGATAAATATAGAGTTTTTCTTTTTAATCTATGAAAGTTTTTTGTTTGAATTTTGTTTCTGCAAATTCACAATTTATTACTTTAAGTCTGTTTTATTAGGCCACACAGTGTAATTTTATTGGGACACGTAAGACGTCGAAGATTAAAAACAACAATTTTTAAATTTGTAGGGATTGAATCTAAAAAATATACTTATAAAAATTGAAAAAGAAAAACATTATAATTCATAAACTAAAATTATATCATCAATCAAAATATTTAAACCTTAAATTTCATCAGTCAAAGTCAAATTGTACCCAACAATCGCAACAGGAATATTTTTTTTAAGTGTTTGTTCTGTTGAAGTTGTATTCATATACCTTCTCAAAATACTCAAATGTATGTTGTATGTGTATATTTATTAATCGATCCTGAGAAAAATAAATGCATCATCTATGTGAATTTGTTAAAAAAAAACAAATAAATAAATCAATGTGAATATATGGTGAGATACTTCCCACCAATATCATGGTTAGGATTTTGAATAAATCAAATCAACTCGAATATAATTTGAGACTCGGTTTGACATTTAAATATTAAATTTGATTTTTAATTAATAATTAATTCAGGTGAATTTAAACTACATATAGTTTGACTTGTTTAGTTCATGAATTGACTCAATAAAACATATTATATATATATATATATATATATATATATATATAATAGTTAAATAATATTTTTCATTAAATCTATGGTTGGATATGTTTTTGATAGCTAGATTTTTTTGAATAAGATTGTGTATTGAACAGTTGATTTTCTATAATTGAGGATTATATAAAATAGACATATAATTAATAATAATTTAAAGCACAATGATAATTAATTTTATGTTAAAAATATGAATTTTTTCATAGACTTAATTTAATCTATGTTTTTTAATTAGAGATCTGTTTTTCTGTTAAAAAAATTGAAGAACTATTTTTAAAAAGTTAAAGATAAAAAAAAATTGAGTTCGAGCTAACAAGTTAAATCTAATTATTCACGAGCTAAAATTAAGTTCGAGTTAAAATAAAATATTCATTTGAGTCGATTTTCAAACTAAACATATTCTTAACAAGTCAAAATGAACCTTCTTAAAAAAAGTCAAAATGAGCCAAGTTCGAGACGAATCATTTTCAACCCATGGTTGATAAAAAATCATTGGCAAAAATATACATGTGATCATTTAGGTTTAACTCAATTCTCACTTAAATCTTTAAAGTTATTTTTTTTCTCATATGGATTAATAATTTGAATTTGTCACTCAACACTTTTGCGATACATCATCATATTAACAACTACAATCATTTTTTTAACGCTATTAAACGGAAACCTAAAAGAAGATCACAACGTGTACATTTTAAACTTAAAAAACTAACTTTGTAATCGAAATATACATAAAATATCAACAAAAAAAAAAAAACTTCTAAATCTAATCAAGAATTTAGTTAAACTTAAAAGACCACCACCGTATATTTATGGAATGTAATTTGAACATCATGTAAAAGAATATTTATTGGAAAGAAAGAGCAAAGCCCCCCTCCCACCAAAAAAACACTAGTTTGTATGTCAATCCCCAATAATGGCCTCCTACAAGCAGAGACAAAAGGAAATGATGTATGTTTGCCACCCCATGTCCTTTCTCTAGTTAATTAGGGCTCTAACAAAAAAGAAAAAGCATAGCCATTTTTAAGATATTTTACATATCATTTGATAATCCAAGGGATCTTGCAGTAAAATGATGTAATATAATATTCCCATGGCTACGTATCCACTCTTACATCATCACCACGTTAGCCTAACGTCACCAAAACCTATTTCGCATTTTCCACTCCATTTTTCTTCCTAATTAACAATAACCTTCTCTATCATTAATTTCCACTTCGTAAACATATTTTGTTTTACTATTTCTTAAATTTTGTGAAGATATCACTGAATGTACTACCTCTTTAATTACATTTTCACTTAACTTATTAATGCTGTATTTCTTAAAAAAAAACTTATTAATGCTATTAACTTCGCACCTAAATATAGAATTATATCGTCTAAATTAGGAGAATTAAAAAAATTGATAGTAATATTAATTGTGTTGATAATTAATATTATTTTTAAGATTTTCCTTCAACTTGAGAATTAATTTGATAGTAATATTAATTGTGTTGATAATTAATATTATTTTTAAGATTTTCCTTCAACTTGAGAATTAATTTGTGTCTTCATCACAATACTTATTACAAATTGAATAAAAAGATGTAACATATATAAGTAAGAATATATTGGTAAATAAATAATTTATATAGTTGAAAATTCGAAAAAAAATTTATAAAGAAGAACGAATAATTTTTTTTAAATCATATATTTAAGAACAGGTGTAGGTGTAGTGGTAAAAAAAAAACAAGTAACTTGTACATTTCATTTACAAATGCATCAACCATCTGTAGGTAAATGTTTTTAGTTAAATAAGATATATATTTTAAATTATACTTTTGAGTTAAAGTAAAATTAATCGAGAGGAATACTCATTTTTCCTGCGACTTGGAGAATTAGGATCCAGAAAATATTACTTATTGCATTTTTTATTTGTACTTTGTCTCCTTTAATTTTCTTTTTCAAATTCCAATTCTCACGCCTCTCCCACACATTTGGTTGTATTCCTTAAGATGTATATAACATAATGATCCTTTGATTATTAGTTTTGTGGTCAGATCTCAATTTTAAGTTTGTTTTCTCAATCTTCAATCTTCAAAATTCGTAATTTTATTTTTAATTATGTGATGTCGTTATATTCTATTTTTACTTCAAAATTCGTAATTCAATTCTATAGTTGTCAAATTACTAAATATATCACGGGCACATAATCTTATAAGTGGCCCATTAAAGGGTAAAATTAATGTAACTTTAATAATTACATGCAAAATATGCTGTTCATGAATTTACAATCTCATGGTCCTTTTTTTTAAAAAAAAAAAAAAACTACGCCATATTAATTATACAATCGTTAGTTTACTCTATGAGTTCTTACTCAGTAGCTACTTTCACTTCATATTCATCAATTTATGCTACAAATGAAATCATCATTTTATTTTAGTGTTGTTTAGTTAAACAGCTAAAATGGCTAAGTTCTCAAACACATGATTTCGATGGCTAGATTGGTCCACACATTTTTAGGCATGAGAAAATATAAAGTTATATAATATCATGATTCTCAGTTGGTCACCCTTAATTATAATTCAAGAGACGACAATAATAATATTATAAGTTTGGTTTGGAATTTGAGATAAAAGGTAGTAGCTCGAGTTTATAAAGTTTAAAGAGCAAAAGCGATATGGAAAGGCATTAAGCTTTTTAGCTATGAAAAGTCAAATAAGCAATCACCCTTCATTATGATATTTCACTAGGATGAGATCCATATTTAGATATGTATCCAATATTCATCATCATTGTCTATGATATTCCCTTTATTTAAAAAATGGTGGCATGAAACGTTTGTTAAAGAGTCTACAATAGGATCACATATATCAGCGAGTTTTTACCGCTATTTTGTATAAGTTGAATTAGACTTAAATATTAATCTAAATTTTAAGATGATATTATTATTGGATATGTTAGATTATTCACTAGTAATTTATTGTTATTGGATATCTCAAATTATACTCTAAATATTCAGTCATATATGTGAAAATATGTTTTATTTAATAAAAATCTCATATATAAAAAGATATGAGTTAAAAATGTGTTTATAAATACTAGATAATTCTCACTTGATATATTAATTTTGTAAAAATTGATGTAGTTAAAAACCAAAATTTTAAGAATATGTTTTTACCTTTTTCTCAACTCCGTACTTTATGTTGATTTGATGTATATACTTTATCTTAATAATTTTTAGTTTTTTTGATTATATATCCATTTCTATTATTGTGCACTCAAGCTACGTTTCACTTTGGCCATGTATTGTAATTAATAATTATCATCATTATGCACATTAACGGAGATAATTGCATGGAATTTCACATAATTTGAGAGAAGGCAAGAAACCGTTATTTAATGCTACTATTTGTTTTTGAATATATTATTCTACTAATTAAATCATAAGAATTAAAAAATTGACATTAATATTAAATTTATAATTTTATCTTTTAAAAAAGAGAATTAATTAGTATTTTTTATAATATGTATTGATATTCGCAGAAAAATATATAAATTAAGAAATATATTGGTAGAAAATAATAAATATATTTAAAAATTTAAATAAAATCTTATAAAAAAATATAAAGATGGATCTGTTGAGCAAATATTTAATTTGTCGTGTTTTGTTGACCTGGTACCTCAATTGTTAGTGGAATTTAACTGTGACAAATTAGGAGATGGAATTTTCATGCTTTTAAGAGAAACAGTACCGTCACTATACATGCAGCAAACCGCCAGCTTTGCCATGAATCATTACTAATTAATTAAAAGTCTTTCCCACCTTAACTTTTAGCATATTTTTAAGTTACTTTTTCAATGTTTTTCGCCCGTTATAGTTCCTTGCTTCAATTTATCAATCTCTTTGGTAAGCTGCTTAATATATGCACGTTCGTTATTTATTTTTTTTAATAAAAATATTAAAATTTTGAACCATTACTTTAAAAAATTCAATTATTTAATTGGTAAAAATAGATATTGTAAAATTGTAAATAAAATAATTTATAAATAAAAAAAATAAGTATTCAAAAACTTATTATCATTTTATATATAACAAGTATTTAATATTATGATCCCTTCCCATGGTGACATATATGAGAGATGACAAAGGAATGTAAAGCAAAAGAAGGGAAAGTTTATTAGTTTTACAACATTATAAGTTTATATATATATATAATCTCGTCCCAATATTATTCAAAAATATATATAATCTCATCCCAAAGACTTGAGAGAAACCCTCTCTATATATAAGTTGCATCTAACCTCTTGCTTTAGAAATCAAGATCACCAACTCCTTTATATTATTGGGTGGAAATAATTAAGAAGATAGCTAAAGAGAAAAGAGAGAGATCTCATAAGAAGAAGTGATGTCCCAAATTGTTAACAACAACTTATTTGAAGAGCAAAATCATGAGATTCCTACGCAAATGGGTTTTATTCCTTTCCAAACAAACCTAACCTTCCCTTCTTTGGGTTGCAATAATCAATCTTTGAAAGCCTTCAATTCCATAGCTTCTTCACTTACATCTGATTCAGATTCTACAATATCAAATCTAACACAAACCCTACTCACAACCAATCCTCAAAAATCAAGACAATACCTCACTCCTAACTTTGGAGAAACTCAATTCCTATCCTTGCATAGATCAAGTGTAAATCCATGGTGAGACAAAACCTAGCACTTATATTTTCATATATTTTTTTATAGGCAAATGTTAATTAATGATTAATTTGTTAGGAGAGAAGATATTTATTTGTAGCAACATGATTGAACCCTCAACCTCATTATTTTTTTTTTGTCTTAACCCTTTTGTTTGTCGAGTAAAAAATCACTAATGATTTGGAGTTTGGTCGAAAAATATAAATATATAAAATTTGATGCAACGATTGTTTCAGCTAAGATTTTAACTTGAATTATCTCAAACATTGAAACTCATATACCTAATCACTCGTGTTAGTTGACTTTTCTTAATTATGTAACTATAGTTAATAATAACTTTTTATTTTGATTATGATAAAGTCATTAAAGATGAATTGTGTGACATAGGGCAATATTAGGAGGAGGAATAAGTGATTGCTTCAACAATGGGAAAAGAAGTGGATTAATACTTGATGATCATCATTTGGGGATTTCACCCATGAAGATGAAGAAAATGAAGGGAAGAAAGAAAGTGAGAGAGCCTAGGTTTTGCTTCAAGACTTTGAGTATTGACGTTGATGTGTTGGATGATGGTTACAAGTGGAGGAAGTATGGACAAAAAGTTGTAAAGAACACACAACACCCCAGGTACATTTATTCAAAGGTTATCTCTTTTTGTTTTAAAATTGATTATTAATAGTAGGTTGAAAAAATTAATAATAGTATGAGTTTAACTTTTTATACATTGTCTGTAAAAAATTTATACAAATCATTTATGAATATAATTTTAAAGATAATTATGATAAAAGTCAAATATTTTTAATGATTGTTCTAATGTTTGTAATTGATTTACGGTATAAAAACTTTTAGTGTTTAAGAAATAAATCCTAATAATATTTGATAAATATTCAAACTTTATATACTTCATGGTGTCCCAAACTTGCAACATATATTATCTCTCCAATTTCGAAATCCCTCTTTCATTATTTGTTTTGTTAATCGTCATAATTAACTATAATTAGCTTTGATTAATTTATATCTAGTTTCATGAAGCTTTTAATTTCTCTGAGTAATATTGTAAGGATCGTGACTACAATGATTGAAGATCCCTTTCACATGCAAAAGAAACTTGTTAGGAGGAGATGATAAAACCTTTATGTAAAAAAAAAAAAGGAGTGGATGTAACTTTGCCAATGTTATGAGTTATGATCACCTTACTTTGAGAAAATAAATATGTTCTAAAT
>JBBPBP010009779.1:5661348-5696389 GCA_037974735.1 Cicer chorassanicum
ATCTTTTTTTTTTTTTTTTATATATATATTTTTTTTATATCTTGTTTTGGTGTGTGCATTTGCTTTGTTGATTGCAGGAGAGTCACATTCTAGTGATCCTGAAAGTGGTGATGATTATCACAATCCAGGTTCATCAACTCTTTCCTCGCAGGCATTCGATAGACCTAGTGGATCAGGTTTGGTGAATGATTTACCATGTACTTCAGGATCAGAAACGGGTATTGATACCAATGTTGCTGAAATTAAATGTTCAAGATCCAATAGTTACCCATTTATTAGTGATGTGAACTCATTGGCCTGGGCTCGTTGTGGGGACAGCTATGATCAGCACAATGATGCTTCATTTAGAGAATTTTTATTTGTTTCGGGAAGATGTGGTGTAACAGTCCATGCCTTTTCCAAACCGACTAAAGCCAGAGAAATAGTTCAATCTGCATTAGAAGGTAGCTATAGACAAGGTAGGTGGGTGGAATGGGGGCCTGTCGCTACTTTAGCTCAAAATATGGAACTGGGAGAATCTTCCAGCCTTAGTCACAAAGTCTCCGAAGGCCAGAATGTAAATTGGACCGGTGGAGATGATGGTGGGGTTGAATTTTTGAGAGACTCTGCACCGACTAAGAGATATTTAAAGTCATTTTTCACAAAAGTTGAAACTACTGTAACTGACAGTAGCCTCTGGACCAAGTTCCCTGAAAATAGCAAATTTCGTTGCTCTACAGAAGTGGTTTCTTTTAACATATTTGATGGAAGTCTATCCCTGGAATATCTCTTCAACGAAAAATCAGTCCAAAGTAAGGAGGATCAGCAGGAACCGGACGACTTGGTCGAAGATGCTTCTAATAATTCAAACTCGAGCTCGTGTACAGCGGATATTAAATCTGATTGTTTTTCCAATGTATTTGGTATTGAGATTAATGGGTTCTATGAATGCCCTAAAGTGTTCTCGAGTGCTTCATATTGCTTGATGGGATTTTATTTGACATTGATGCATGATGTGCCTGTCAATATTAGTGATGCAAATCAAAGAGGCAGGAGCAAAAACTTACTTCTTGTTGCCAAGTTAGACAATTGGGGTATTCAATGGGTTTCATTGGTGAAGCTTGATGAAAGAACGAACATAGTTCAGGCAGTTGAGTGGATGGATTTCCAATTTTGTGATAATCTTCTTGTCTGTCTTGGTTCGTCTGGCTTGATTGTTCTATATTCTGCAATGTCTGGTGAATTTGTGACACATTTAAATGTTTCACAGGCTTGTGGACTTAACCCTACTTTTGAATTCCAAGGGTTAGAAAAATTATGCGCGAGTGATGATGATACATGCAATAAACACGGGTGTGACATTAAGGATAACTTGTCTGATCAGCACAGTGATTCTTTAAGAAGATCATTTAAAAGGTTGGTTGTTGCTTCACATACCTACTTTTTAGCTGTGGTGGATGCATGTGGTGTGATCTATGTGATATCTTTAAGTGAATATGTTACTGACAAGAATTATATATCTGAGAAGTTGCTTCCATATTGTCGGCAATTTGGACTGGGGATGTTGGTTGGTTGGGGAGCTGGTGGTTCTGATATAGATTGTCAAGCAGTATTCTCTAATTTCTCGGGCTATTTTAAATCAAATGATTTAAACATAAAAAAACGAAGTGTTTCTTCCCTTGACAAAGCTGTGGCGGGTGATACACTCCAGAAAATTGATGGCTACACATCTGAAGAAAGGCGCAATTTGTGCGGCTCCTATTCAAGTGGTTTTTCTTCTGCATCTAAAGTAACTAACGATCACAAATATATTGGTTCTGATGTGAAGTCGCCTGTTATGAGAAAGATATTACTTCCCAATTTTAAACTATGTGAAGATGATTCTATTTCTTTTTCTCCTATGGGAATTACTATTCTCTCTAAAATGAAGAATATAAAGAATCACAAAGGCTCAAAACTTGTGCATTTTAATCTGCAAGTGAAGTTAGATGTCCACGATGACAACTTTTTAGATAGTGCTTATGATGAAAACCACTTTAATGGAAAAGAAGAAGCAGTTGTTGGAGAAGTAGTTGGTTGCACATTTCAGGGTTGTTGCTATATCATGAGAGAAGATGGTCTATCAGTGTATATTCCGTCTGGTTCACTCTTATCAAGTTTCCTTCCTGTTGAGTACATTGGTTATCGTCAACCAAGTAAAGATAGAGGGATTTCGGTTCTGCTTAAAGATAATGTGGAAGTAAGAGAACCAACCAAAAGGTTTTCTCCTTGGAAAATTGAAATTTTGGACAGAGTTCTTGTGTATGAAGGAATTGAAGAGGCAGATCAGTTGTGTTTGAAAAATGGTGAGTTACAAAAAATGATCATTTTATAACCTGGTATAATGCTGTTGTTTTTCTGTGTATTATATATACTATAGCATCTCCTAGTCACCCCCTTACTTATCATTGGATACATTTGTTCATTTGGTTTATTTATATGTTTTTGCACATGGTTTATTTAGAGCCATTCCTCCAGAAGGTGTTTGCTGGGGCCAGTGACAATTCTTATTTTAACAGAAAGGAAGGTTTATCATGAAAATGAAAACTGCAGATCTGCAAGCATATAAATAAAATATAGGAAAAAGCAATAAACCGCAGCATTCAGTTGAACTTTCTAATTGCACCAAAAAAAATGTTGAACTTTCCAATCACTGCATATTTGATAGGGCAACTCCCTTGAGCACATATTGTGAGTACCATTGGCCTACATGCACTGGGACTGGAGAGTTCTATTTTTTAGCATTGCTGTCTTCATAACAAATCCTCCTAACTACTTGAAGCACACAATATTAAAATAAAATAAAAAACTAAAGCATTAGCAATTAATGCTTTGTTGTTTGATTACTTCAGAGGATTTTAAGCTCGATTCACCAGTAGCATATAGAAATTATTGTTTTTGTTTGATTTTTTGTTTTGCAACATTCTGGAAGGAGGATATCATAATCCTGATTCTCTTACTTTTTTACTTTTCTATCATTTATGTTTCTTTTCCTATAGAGAGTTTTGATTTCCTTTTCATTGTACTCATTGCTTCACTTTGATAAAATTTATCTTATATAAAATAATTCCCCTGAAATAAAGCTGTTCTTATATAATTACAATAAATTTCCTTTGTTTTGTTATGTATGTTACTGTATGAGCAGCTGTATATCGCTACTCGAATTTTGTTGTGATAGGTTTCTCCCACCAGTATCTCAACCTCAATATTTTGGTGCTTTAGGAAGTTTTAGAGATAGCCAGCAAGGTGAAATAGGATGCAATTACACGGATAATATTTTTTAGCACCCTCATCTGGACCTATACTCATCTACTTGTCTTAAATTGCTGCTTTTAGCCGTTTACCCTCTCTTGTCTTTTGCTACCAAAACCATCTTCATTCCAAGATTTTTATTATTATAGTTTTTTTAAAATAATTTTTTATCTAGTTTAGAAACCAATAAAATTCTTATTAAAGGCGAATAGATGAAAGCAGTTAATAATTATAAATAAGAAATAAACTTTTGATGGTGATGTCTATTTATTTATTCAAAATTTGATGAGTTCGTGTATTGGTATAGAATTGACACACTCACACTACTTTAGAATTTCACAATAAATTTTAACTTCATGCTTATATTTTTTTCTTTGTCAGGATGGGACATCAAAGTTTCTCGTATTCGTCAGTTACAAATAGCATTGGACTACTTGAAATTTGATGAAATAGAAAAGTAAGCCAAAGTTTAGTCATTGTAGTATTTATTTATATTTCTTGTGTTTTGGAGTAGCAATCTGAAAGAAACCTGGTATGTTATTATGTTATTACAAAGAAATAGGAATAAATCCTAATTACAAGGCTAGAACATTGCAAAACTTTGAGGTTCTGCAACCTTCCCTGTCCGAAGGCATCAACCCCCTTTTAATAACTGGATACTGTCTCACACCTCTCCCTCCTATTATTTATATATCTGTCACTCCCTACCTTTCTAACCAACGATCCAAACTAACTAACTGTCAAACAGAATCTAAACAACCACTTAAGTATTAATATTGTTAGGATAAGCATCATAGATTGAAGGAGAATTCCAGTTGACATTATTATCCTGACTCCTGAAGGAGGATATAATGTATTTTCAAAGAATACAAACTTTCCCTTCAATAATGAGAACATTATATTTTCATGCCTCTTTAGTGTAGACTAGGGGTGCTTGGAAGAACTTATTTGTGCTTTTCTTATGGCATAAGCACTTATGTAATGTTTGAAAGAGCTTATATATGCCCACAAGTTGTTTTATGCTAATATATTTATGTTCATAAGGTCTACAAGATAGTTTATAGTAACAACTTTTACAAAGCTTATTATGCGATGTTTACCTCCGTCCTTTCTTCAATTGTAGAAACTACTTATACATAAGTTCTCATATGATAAGTGCTTATCAAAAATCAATTAATTAAATTGTTTATCCGAACGTCTCCTAAGTATTAGCATTATTTTGCTCTTCCTTCTGGATTCTCCATACAACTTCCTACTTGCTTTGTTCTGAATTAAGTATATGTTGTCTCAAGAATTAGGGCAAAAATATATTTTATTGAATTGAAATATGTTGACAATACATCAAATATATATACAAGGTTACTATACAACCAAATCCCTATTAGTACTTCTATATAACCAAATCCCTATTATTACTCATATACAACCAAATCACTATACGAGGGATATTTTTAATAATAAAACAGAAACAAATTTTGACACTCCCCCTCAAGCTGGTGAATAGGTGTTCTCCATTTCCAACATGGATACAATTCGTTCAAAGTTGCTACTGTTTAGCTCTTTAGTTAGAAGATCTGCAAGGTTGCCTTGGGAGGAGATATATGGAGTGTAGAAAGGCCATTATTGAGTTTTTCTTTAATGAAATGTCTGTCAACTTCAATATGTTTGGTTCTGTCATGCTGCACTGGATTATGTGCTATGCTAATAGCAGATTTATTGTTACAATAGAGTTTCATTGGTTCATCCCACTTTATCTTTAGGTCCTCCAAAATGATCTTCAACCATAGTAACTCGCATATCCCTTGTGCCATTGCCCTAAATTCTGCTTTAGCATTGGATTTGGATACCACACTTTGTTTCTTACTCTTCCAAGTCACAAGATTCCCACATAGGAAAGTGCAATATCCTGTTGTTGACCTTCTATCTACAATTGACCTTGCATAGTCAGCATTAGTATATGCTTTAAGACCCATATTTCCATTTCGTCTGAACAAAGTTTCTTTTCCCGGGGTTCTTTTCAAATATTGCACGATTCTGAGTGCAGCTTGCAAGTTTACCTCATTTGATTGGTGTATGAATTGGCTAACTAGGCTTACCGCGAAGGCAGCATCAGGTCTAGTATGTGACAAATATATGAGTCTTCCAACTAATCTTTAGTACATTTCCTTGACAACTGTAATGTCTTCTTCTGCATTTTCCAACTTTAAATTTGGATCGATTGGTGTACTCGCTGACTTGCATGTTGTCTTGTCCGTTTCTTGCAGAAGATTTGTGATGTATTTTTGTTGAGATATGAAAATCCCTTTCTTAGAGTATGCCACTTCAATTCCTAATAAATACTTCAACTTTCCCAAGGTTTAATCTCAAATTTCTTGGTTAGGTGTTGTCCTAATAGTTGTTGCTCCTTGGGTTTGTTTGAAGCCTAGACCCACCATGACTCTAGCAAATCTCCCAAACCACGCTCATGGCGATTGTTTAAGTCCATATAAAGCCTTTTTTAGCTTACAAACAGTGTTTGGCAACAATATGCTCACTGTATCCAGGGGGTAAGTCCATATAAATCTCTTCTTCTAGATCTCCATGGAGGAAGACATTTTTTAAATAAAATTGGTGCAAGTTCCAACTGTAATTTACTGCTAGAGATAATATCACCTTGACGATATTCCTTTTTGCAACCGAAGCAAATGTTTCCAAGTAATCCACTCCATACACTGGAGTAAATCCTTTAGCTACCAATCTTACCTTGTACCTCTCAATAGATCCATCAACTTTGTACCTCTCAATAGATCCATCAACTTTGTACTTTACAGTGTTTATCCACTTGCATCCTACATGTTTCTTTCCATTTGGTAGAGGGACCAAATCCCAAGTACCATTCTTGTCCAGTGCTTCCATTTTCAAGTTCATGCCTTGTTTTCATTTCTTGTCAGACAATGCTTTTGATAGAGAGGTAAGTATAGTGGTAGTGTTCAGACTTATGAGAAAGGCTTTATGGGTAGGTGAAAATTGTTCGAAGCATAGGTAGTTGGATAAAAGGTAGAATGACTTATTGGTACACGTCCTAGTATTCTTCCTAAGGGCAATTGGGATATGAAGGTCATTATAAGTTGGTGGTGTGTTGGATTCTAATTCCTGTGCATAGGAAGATTCATATATTGTTTCTAGAGTTTGAAGCATCAAGGAAAGTTACCTCATGTAAGGTTGAATTGGAGTCATGGATATGAATAGATTTAGGAATGACCTTTGTCCTTCTTGTATATACTAGATTATTCCCATATCTTATATTAGCGTCATCATTTCCATCTTCCTCATAATCAATTTCTGGTTCAAGAGTCAACTCAGGAAGTAGAAGAGACTTATCTTCCTTACTTGTATTCTCTCCCTGAAGATGAGTTTGACCAAAAAGACTTTCTTGTTCATGGAAAGTGACATCTCGGGAGACAAAGAATTTTTGGGATGCTGGATGATAACATTTGTAGCCCTTTTTGGTGGAAGAGTACCCGATAAAGACACATTTTAAGGCTTTAGTATTAAGTTTCCCTCTACTATCACTATTGATATAGACAAACAATGCACACCCAAATATTCTGGAAGTAAGATTACTATTGGTGGACACGTTAGGGTAGAAAAAGGATAGGGCCTCCATGGGAGTTTTGAAAGCAAGGACACTCGAAGGTGATTAGTTTGAGATACGATGCAGTTAAAACTGCTTCTCTCTAAAATTTCTTGAGAACTTTATTTTGAAATAACATCGCCCGAGTTTGATCTAACAAGTGTCCATTTTTCCTCTCAGCAATCCCATTTTGTTGGGGTGCTTTAACACATAAGGACTCATGAATAATGCCATCCTTTTGACAGAAAGAATTAAGTCTGTGCTTAAAGTAATATTTGACATTATCAGACTTAATCCTCTTAATACTCAATCCAAATTGGATTTTTATGATGGAGAAGAACTGTACAAGCACATAACTGACTTTAGATTTTTGTTTTAGTAAGTAAACTCAAGTAACCCGAGTACAATCATCAATAAAGGTTACAAACTAACGGGCTCTTGATATATTTGGAACATTAGAGGGACCCCATACATCAATATGAACTAAACGGAATGGAGAATACTCATTTGGTTACTATCTGAAAAAGGTACACGTTTGTGTTTAGCAAGCTCACACACCTTAAAGTGAAGACTTTCTACCTCTAATTTTTTGAAGAGGTAAAGAAACAACTGTTTTATGACTTTAAATGAATGATGACCCAGGCGGCAGTGGTACAAAATGACCTTGTCCCTGTTGGTCTTTATTGATTTAGAAAAAAATGTTGCTATTGCTGAGTAGATTTAGAGGAAGATTTTGGTTATCTAAGTAATAAAGACCATTCCATTCTCTAGCATTACTGTCCTCCCTGAATTCTTGTCCTGAAGGACATAAGTTTTGTTATAAAAAACATTACATGATATGTCTTGTGTTAGTTTTTGTATGGAAATTAAGCTAGTAGACAATTTAGGAATCTGAAGGACATTTCTTAGAGTTATGGATGAGTTTATTTGAACATCTCCTTGACTTGCTGCAATTATAAGGGTACCATTTACTGTGGATATTTTCTTGTTGCTAGGACAAGGTGAATAAGTGGAGAAGTGTGTAGGTAAGGGTGTCATGTGGTCAGTAGCTCCAGAATCCAATATTAGTTATAGGTTGTATCTGACACATTCAATCATCTATCACAACTGGTACTTTGCTTCACTTCTTAGCATGGCTTTTGTACCAGTTTACACATGCATAAGTGTGAAAAGCAATAATGGTTAAAATATTCTCTTTTATTGGTACATAGTTTCTTAGTGACTCTTGGACCTTCCTCTAGAAATATTTTGCTTATATATTCTCACTGTACCTTGATTTAGTTTTTAGATTACCGCAAATTAAATTGTGTAGATTACAGTGGTACTGGTTCAATGAAAATGAAGTTATAAATGAGATCGATTACATTGATGTGCTCATATAGTATTTAGGTTTTTATAAATGGCAAATATTGTCTAATGAAATTCACTTTCCAGTTTTATTGATGGGCAGATCTTTGGAAATGCTTGTGGATGTGAATCTAGCAGAAGAGGGGATTTTGAGATTGCTTTTTGCTGCAGTTTATCTTATGCTTAATAGAAGTGGCAATGATAGTGAAACTTCTGCTGCTTCAAGGTAAATTTATATGTTCATTGGTTCTCATGCTTATATTTTGCATAAACCAAGCTGTTACTGGTGAGAGCGAGACATGGTGCCCTAATTATATAAGGGCAAATGTTCATTTTGTTCCTCCAAAGATGTATGTGACATCAATTGGTTCCTTAGCTTATGGCTACTTTTTGAGATAGCTATATTAATTTTTTGGTAAAATACATCAGGTAAGTCCTTTAAGTTACACGAAAATTAGTCATTTATGTTTGTAAAAGTTACAATGTTGAACTATTTTTAGTCTTAACCTCATTTCAATCATTTTTAGTTAGAGATTTTAAAATGGTACTATGAGTTTTGTTATCAATCATATAATGAATAACATAATAAATTTCTATGTGATTTTACGACAGATTGAGAGAATTTTACGTTTAATTTCAAGAACCCTAAAATCTATTTCACTCGAATTCTCTCTTGTTTATTTTTTTCTTTCTAAAATTTGATTGAGGGCTTATGTTCTTATGATTATTGCAATCAATCTCCCTAATAAATTACACGAGTTTATTGAAAAAATTAAGAGAATTTTGGATTTCAATTTAGCTGGTTTAAAATTAGGATAATTGATGTAAACATTTACAAACATAAAAGATGAATTTGACACTAAAAGAAAGATAAAGGACTAACTTGTTACAAAAAAAGGATAAATGACTAATCTATTATTTTCGTGTAACTTAAAAGGACCGCGATATGTATTTTGTCTAATTTATTTTAGGAAAAAATGAATTAGAAACATTCTTCGGTAGATGCATTTCACTTTTGTTACAGAAGATTTTTTGATAACTGTGCTTGCCAAGGGTCAACTTTGACCCCATATTTTTCTAGATGTGCTTATCGAACATATCTATGAAATGGGGCCACAACAATTTTTGTGTGTATGGATAATATATTCTTAATTAGAGAGTCAGGAGAAGAGATAAATAAAAAGTTAGAAATATGACAATAAGCCTTTGAAACACATTTTCTTCCAAAGTTGAAGTGAAATAGAGTATGTGGAATGAAAGTTTAGCAAAAGACAAACAAGTTCTAACACAGGTAATCTCCTTAGTAGAGAAGATGGTAGAATCTCGTCTTAGATGGTTTGGTCATGTATGGAGAAGATATGAAGAGTAGACCAGATGGGGGATAATCTAATAGTTATAGCCTATAGGTAAGTTATACTAAGGATAACTATAGGTCAAACCATTAGTAGAGATTTAGAGTTAAATGGTCTTTAGACCTAATACATGCAAAAAAAGCAGTGGATGGCATGCATCCTCTTTATTTATTTTTTCTTTCCATGAAGAAATTTTAATCCCAACTTATGATACCTAGGCTTCTTGCACTGGCTACTTGCTTTGCAACTACAATGCTTCGCAAGTATGGGTTACTACAACATAAAAAAGATACATGCATAGCAGACGGGTTGAATATGACAGGATTGCTTTCTCTTCCCCCAATTGAACCAGTGAAATTACAAACTGAAGTGGATTTTGGTCAAAAACTTGGTGAGCTGGCTCATTTCTTGGAGATCATCCGAACTCTGCAATTTAGGCATAGGACAGTATTCCAAAAGGCCAGTCGAGGATTGGTATGGTGCTCCACTGTTGTGCTACTTGTACTACTGATTATATTGTTGCATTGTTTTTCCTCAATATTAAATGTTATCTTAATTCTAATAATTACAGGTTGACAGTGGAGAAGAGTCGTCTGTTATGAGTATAGAAATACTGCACGAAGAACCCAAACTTGCAGTTCTTCCATCAGATTTAGAGTCATTGGATATGTTGAACCAACACGAGCTTTCTTTCCCTTTACCAGCATCAGGCGGTGGCAATAATGAAAATCTTGCGTTGGTACCTGTTGATTCCGAGTCTAATTTGATCTCAGAGGAATTTGGTAACGTATCTCATTTGGAAAAGAAAGTCTTGCCTCTTGAAAATCCAAGAGAGATGATGGCACGCTGGAAGGTAGGTAATCCGGACCTCAAGACTGTGGTTAAAGATGCTCTGCTTTCTGGTAGACTCCCTTTGGCTGTTCTTCAACTGCATCTTCATCAATCAGAAGATTTCATTGCCGACAAAGGGCCTCACGATACTTTTACTGAAGTTCGTGACATTGGCAGAGCTGTTGCTTATGACTTATTTCTGAAGGTGATTTATATAATTTTCCACTTGGATATCACAAATCCCAATGAAAATAACATGACTCATAATGCAATTATACAGGGTGAAACTGAACTTGCTGTTGCAACACTTCAAAGACTTGGAGAGAACATTGAATACTGTCTCAAACAGCTTTTGTTTGGCACCGTAAGGAGATCCTTACGAGCCCAGATTGCTGAGGAAATGAAAAGATATGGATATCTAGGACCATATGAGTTGAAGATATTGGAAGACATGTCACTGATTGAGGTACGTGGAATTTGTTTGTCTTGTTTTGAGGTCAATGTTGAGTACTGAAAAGAGAAATTTCCACGAGCTGAGACTTGCAATCATATTTGTCTGTTTGAATGTGTATGTGTAGAGTCTCTATCCAAGCAGTGGTTTCTGGAAAACATATCATCACTGGCTGAAAGATACCAGTGTTCCATCAGACTCTGTTTCACCGGTAGAATATAGATTAAGGCTCTTGCATAACCATTCATTTGATAGTCTTGTCATTGAATGTGGTGAGATTGATGGAATTGTCTTGGATACATGGATGAATATTAATGAAAATTCCTCTGCTCTGGAAGTTGACGATGATGATGCTCATGTTGGATATTGGGCTGCTGCTGCTGTCTGGTTTGATGCCTGGGAGCAAAGAACTGTTGACCGGGTTAGTTGTTTTCTGTTATGTTACTGCATACTAGTGTTGATATTCATATTGTCGCCGAGTTTCGATGATGTGGATGATGATTAGAACCTTTTCCCTTTGATAGCATTCTGGATGCTGAGTTTTATATTTTCTCATAATTTACTAAATGAACGAAAGATTGAAGGTGATGTTTCAGTAAGAATTCTTAATAATTGGATTTATTACCAGGACACCATTTGTATGCATTTTGTCTTCGTTGCTATTGCTATTTGTTTTGTTCAAACATCAAACCAAAGGGATCTAAACTTTGAATCAAAATTCTAGTTGTGACAGTAATTTGCTTCCCTATATATGTATTCAGTCATGGTGCTGCTTTTAGTCGTTAATTCTATTTCTGCAACTATTCAAGGACAATTTTTTTTTTTAAGTTTTCATTGATCGTTCATTTTTGTGTGTACAGATGATACTGAATCAATCTTTTCGTTCAGACATTTCTTTATTGTGGGAATCACAACTTGACTACCACTTGTGCCGTAATAATTGGAAGGAAGTCTTTAGATTGTTAGACTTAATGCCTGCATATGTCCGATCTGCTGGAAGCCTTCAGCTCAATTTGGATTTTGTACAGCCTGTGTCAACTTCACCATGCCATGTTAAGTCTTCTAATTATGGAAATTTCTTATGCTCTCTTGAAGAGTTGGATTCTGTATGCATGGAAGTTCCAGATGTCCAAATATATAAGTTTTCACCTGATATTTGCTCTGGGTGGATAAGGATGCTTATGGAGGAAAAGCTTGCAAAAAGATTTATATTTTTGAGGGAATATTGGGAAGGGACAATGGAATTGGTAGCTCTTTTGGCTCGTTCAGGTTACATATCTGGCAAAAATAATCTCTGGTTGGAGGATGATCACAATGAGGCTTCATCAGTTAGAGATGGAACAGCACAAGCCTTCCATAAAATATTTGTGCACCACTGTGCACAATATAACTTGCCAAATCTTTTGGATCTGTACCTTGACCATCATCATTTGGTCCTTGATCTCGATTCACTTTATGCATTACAGGAATCTGCAGTAAGTTTCTTTGTGTCCATTGTTTGTTGTGTTCTGATTGTTTGTACTTGGTTTTCGTTATTTGAAATCACGATACTATTAAGCATCAATAAGCTGCTGATTCACTGAAATTTGTAGGTTCTTTTTTAAAAAAATTGGTTGGTTTTGGACTATTTTGTCTTCGGTATTGTTATGCGAGTTTAGTGAAAAATTAAATTAGGGTAACTCCTATTGTTTTTTGATAAAATAAGAGTTTAATGAAGATGAAGAATAGTACAAGGAATATGCCCCTTTAAAAGGACTTTGCATTTACCAAATAGAAGCCAATCACATGATTCTTTGTATCCCAAATCAGCTGTTGAGCATATAAAATGTCATGAGAAATACTAGAGTCACACTTCAACCTAATGCACAAGATAGTAGCATAGATTACTCATTGCTGAGCTATAAACTAAGGGGTCATGATGCTAGGTTACTTAGTTGTAGTACCTAATGTTTGAAATTGAGGCTTTGTTATATATTACCTGTAGTATGCTTGTAACAAAAGATATTTACAGTTCCCTTTTAATTTGAGCATATATTTGTCTAGAATAGTATATTTATCAATTTATCATTAGGGCTTTCATATTATTGTGCTGCTTACTTTTCTCTTTTATTTAGATGTATAGAGTTTTGTGTTTATATCTTACTACTTAGAGGGCGTTTGTTTCAATGTATAAAATTATATACCAGGAATGATGTTCCTCGGAATCTTATTATTAGGAATATTATTTCCACAAATTTGTTTGGTAAGTGCCTGATATTCCTAGGAACATTTTTAAAATTTTATTTAGTTTGAAAATATAAAAATTAAAAATAGAACAAATAAATAGAGGAAATGAGAAGTTATTGTTAGTTGTGTTCTATTTCATTGGTAATAAAAGATTCTCTCTAACATGGGAATGTAAAGTTGAGTAGTCATGTAAATTTTTTTCTTGAGAATAAATAATACGCAAGAATGCTTTTTATAATCTTGTACCAAACATGAGAATGTTATTTTCCCAAACCCACATTTTAAAGAATGTTGGTGGAAACCTTGAAACAAACACATCTTTAAGGGTTGTCCTTAGTGGTGAAATTTCTTCTTATGTGCTCATTTCTGTTTTCTGTTGATCAACATTGTATATCAACAGGTTGATTGTGAATGGGCAAGATGGCTTCTCTTATCTAGAGTTAAGGGGTCTGAATACAAGGCCTCACTTGCCAATGCTCGTTCAATTATGTCACGTGATTTAGCTCCTAGAAGCGACCTCGGTGTTCTGGAGTTGGATGAAATAATTCGAACTGTTGATGACATCGCTGAAGGTGGGGGAGAAATGGCAGCTCTAGCTACCCTGATGCATGCTTCTGTCCCCATTCAAAGCTGCTTAAATAGTGGTGGTGTAAATAGACACAGTAATTCCTCTGCCCAGTGCACATTGGAGAATCTTAGGCCAACGTTGCAAAGGTTTCCTACATTGTGGCGCACACTTGTTGGAGCGTGTCTTGGTCAAGATACAAAGGGCTTGTTGGTCACCAAAGCAAAAACTGGTTAGCTATTAACCTCAATTGCTCGGTGACTCATCCCTCTACTCTCCTTTATTTTTGCACTTAACTAACCCCACTTTTTTTCATTGCGTCCAATTTTTCGTTTGTCACAAGTTGGACATGCAGCTTTATCGGACTATCTTAGTTGGCGCGATGACGTTTTTTTGTCTACTGGACGTGATACTTCACTTCTACAAATGCTTCCGTGCTGGTTTCCTAAGCCCGTACGAAGATTGATACAGCTTTATGTCCAGGTCTGTTTTGCTCTTCATTTTGAGTGACTGGATACGGTTGCTGACTTTTCTCTGCAGTTTGTCTTTTCTATTTCAATTCAAATTATACCTATTTGATATTGTTTCTTTAGAAAATGCTATGTTTTTATGTCATGTTAGGACAGCTTCATCACTGATCTTTTTCCCTCTCTTTTTGTTACTTTTAAATACCGTAATCTCTCATGTAGTTTGCATGCTATTGTGGATCCATTTCATGTATCTTCATGGTATCCAAGTTATGTAGTTTTCATTATATTATATTACAGGGTCCTCTTGGTTGCCAATCATTTTCAGCGTTCCCTTTGGGGGAAACTTTGCTACACAGAGATATTGACTTATTCATAAGTCCTGATTTGCCTGCTGAGATAAGTGCAATCTCCTGGGAGGCAACTATCCAACGACACATTGAAGAAGAACTACATGGTCCTTTACTTGAGGTATGTACATTTAATTTAATTGCTATTTTTTGTTTATTTTTTAACCATGCGATTCAGGTAGGGTGGATGAAATGGAAATATTTCTGGTGTGATCTGTGATAGAAAAGCACCACTCTAGCTTGAAGGAAAGTTTTTCCACGAGTCCACAACTATAAGACTTCCAAGGTTAAATGAGACTAAATGTCAGGCAGTACTGATCCAACGATAACGTAATCTTAGTATTGCAGATATTAGAATGTTAAGACGGATGAGTGATCATACAAGACATATAGAATAAGGGATACAATTAGTATCCTCACACAACTGGATGCACCCATGTTTATCACAAGACTAAATAAGTCTTTCACAATTTTATCCCTTTAAACTGGAAGTTAATTGTCAAAATCTTCATGTTAAGCATACAGCATACTGCTATTATTTTATAAAACTGTTACTGGTTCCATTTTTAGACTAGTAACCCATAACTTGGTCTCCTCATGGGTCAAAATCTGTTTTGCTCCAGTCCAGTTCCTTTGACTACAAGTTGCAATCTATTTTATTTTTTCAGCATCAAAAGGATCATGTCATAGCTACTATGAGTTCAGGTAGCATAGGGTAACTTTCTTTTTTTCAGGAATTTTGTTAGATTGCTGGTATTAGTTTTGTTTCTGGAGGGTTAGACTGATCTCTGTCTCCTCTTTGAGACTTGGGAATGGTTACCTTTGTTTCATTATGGAAGTGAGATTTATAGCGACATTTCTCTATTACCTTTTGAGTTTATATAGGCTACATGACCATTGACTCTCGTTGAGCATTATGTTTTTTTGATCTTGTGTAATATTAGGCAGTCATGCCTGTTATGCATGAAGTGTTTCATGAAAAGCCCATAGAAGAAACTATGGCAGAGAGAAAGTTAAAGAGTGGGAAAGGAATTTTGGTCTGAACTAAATATTATTATTTATATTATTACATACATAGGGTATTTATAGACGGGTACTTGGGTTAACCTAACCCAAGAATAGTTACAACTAACTAAAAGAAATTTAACTAATTCTAACTGATACAGCTATCAAAGGTAGCTAAGAGCCTAAGACTACAGCTAAGCAATCCCTACTTGACACAAGACATACATACTCCGCTATACTGTATATCAGTAATGCAAATTGATTTTTCAGGAAAATGGATTTGGACTTGAGCATCATTTGCATCGTGGACGGGCGTTGGCAGCTTTTAACCAAATTCTTGGCCATAGAGCTCAAAATCTGAAGTCAGAATGGGAAGCCAGTAGCTCATCTCATGGACAAACTAACATTCAATCAGATGTTCAGAAAATTCTTTCACCACTAGAACAACGCGAAGATACTCTTCTTTCATCTGTGAGTTTTTTTTCTTTCCAAATTGCATGGCTATGTGCTTGAAATGAGATATAAATTAAAGAAACCCTTAGAAATGCTATGTTTGTTACCTAATAAAAATCTTCAATTTATGACAAATGTCAAAATCGGTAACGTCATTGCTCCCAAGCCCAGCTTTCAAATGTAGTTTGTCAATAACCAATTTAAATTAAAAGTTTAAAGATGTCACATAAAGTCATAGAATAGTTTTATGTCTGTAACATGCCCCTGCAAGTAACTTTTGGACTTTTAGCTTGGACAACACACATGGCCATTTCATTTTGCACTAAAATTTAATTGGATAATGGGAATTGAGTTTGTAAACGATCAAGCTTCTAATCACTTGGCCATCAAAGCTTTCAAACCTTGTGAAGAACCAATTAAACCTTATAGGTCAAGCTGTTTGGTTAAGGGGCATCAATAACTTTATATCTTTATCTCTATTTGCTTGGAATTCTATTTGTTCTATGCTGGACATCCTTCCTGATATGTAACATCATTGGCTCTTTGCTTGGTTTTATATTTTTTTTATTCATTACAAATGCCTGATAAGAAAACCACTCATTGATATTTTGAATGGTAGATTGAAAGCTTTGTGCTTGAATTTTCAGGTTTTGTCAACTTCAATTTTGCATTTTGAGGATTCTATGCTTGTTGCTTCTTGTGCTTTTCTTCTGGAGCTATGTGGTTTATCTGCCAGCAAGATGCGCATCGACATTGCTGTGCTAAAACGGATATCTTCTTTCTACAAATCAAGTGAAACTAATGAAAATCTCAAGCAATTATCACCTAATGGATCTGTGTTTCATGCCATATCCCATGAAGGTGATGTAACAGAATCTCTTGCTCGAGCTCTAGCTGATGAATACTTGCACAAGGATTCTCCTGTAATTGCTTCCGAAGTGGGAGCTTCAAGTAAACAGTCTTCACGAGCTCTTATGCTTGTCTTACACCATTTGGAAAAGGCAAGCCTTCCACGGTTGATTGATGGAAATACCTATGGGTCGTGGATATTATGTGGAAATGGTGATGGAAATGAGTTAAGATCTCACCGAAAGGTTTCCAGCCAGCACTGGTCTTTGGTAACAAATTTTTGTAGGTTGCACCAGCTCCCGTTAAGTACAAAGTACCTTTCTGTATTAGCAAGAGACAATGACTGGGTATGTTTCTACGTTTGTTATTTCTTCTATTAATTCGTCAACCAATAAACTTAGGATTTTTTGGTTCCTTTCAGATTGAATTTTTGTCTGAAGCTCAGATGGGAGGATATCCATTTGATACAGTAGTCCAAGTGGTAAGTCTTGTATCCTATTTTAACTCAAAAAGTTTAAATTGTGTAAGTTATGTTGAAATGAAATTTCTTCTTGTATCTTTGTGATTACAAATGTAGGCATCGAAAGAATTCAGTGATCCACGTCTCAGACTTCATATGTTGACAGTTTTGAGAGGAATGCAATCGAAGAAAAAGGCAGGCTCTGCATCATTCTTGGACACACTGGAGAAAAACAGTGAAACAACCTTTCCTGATGAAAACATGTGCATTCCAGTTGAACTCTTCCAAATATTAGCAGTGTGCGAAAAGCAAAAGTGTCCTGGGGAGGCTCTCTTGATTAAAGCAAAAGAGTTGTCCTGGTCAACATTGGCAATGGTTGCTTCATGTTTCCTTGATGTCTCTCCATTGTCATGTCTGACAGTGTGGTTGGAAATTACTGCAGCTAGGTATCATAACTGCTTTTAAATTATGATTTCATAATCATATTCTGGTTATGGTTTCTTTTTATTGTTTGATATCTTAAGCCATTTCTGCTGTGAAGGACTTGCAGTCTTGTGGGATTTGATTTATGTTGCGTATTACTGTATTAAAGTAGTCTGATGTGACATTTAGTCAAAATCTGTCTTTTATCGATCGATATATTTTAGTATAATGGGTAACATCATTGATGAAATTAAATTGGACAGCAGCTGGAATAATATTTTCATGTGACGAGTTTCTCATGAAATCCACTGCTGAATTAAAACTTCCATCATAATTATTATGCTTAGAAATTTTACATTAATCTGCAACGGTTTAATAATATTGCATCAGCATATATTAGGTTTTTATATTGGGTCTAACTCATCCTTACAAAACTTGCTTGTAAGCTAGGGGTGCTTTTCTTTATAAATTATGTTTAGGTCTTATCTCTACTCAATGTGGGACTTGGGTTTTTCCCAATAGCACATGTTAAACTAATGTGCTCTTGAAGAATCAAGATAATCATATTTGATTCTCTATGATTTACATTATTTTCTTTATTTTTATGATTCTGTCATTATTACTATTGTAATTTCTTTTCTTGTATAAACAGTCAAAGATTGTAGTAATAAAACATTACTTTCTTCATGTGCATTATATTTTTTTACTGTTAGGTGTCCAATTTTTTTTAAAAATCTGTATGACAAGCACAAGAGCAATGTTTTCTAATTGATTCCTAGTTGGAATGAGTTGTTAAAGGTCCAAGTGTTTGAGGTCTTATACAAATGTTAACTGATCCAGACAAACTCAAACATGTGTCACTTCAATGATTGTAACTCATTTCCTTTTATGTTTTGGACAGAGAAACTTCATCAATCAAGGTGAACGACACTGCTTCTCAGATTGCAGACAATGTTGGAGCGGCTGTAAATGCAACAAATGCCCTACCTGTAGGTGACAGAGTACTCACATTTCATTATAATAGGCAGAGTCCTAAACGTCGACGGTTAATAAGTCCTGTTTCACTAGACTCCGCTGCTTCTGCAATGTCTGACATCTCAAGTACTTCTATAAATGAAAGAATATTTCATTCCCAAGGTAAGACTATGGAGGATGAAATAACAGAAGAACAATGTGGATCTGTTAATGTTGCAAGGGTTTCCGATGAAGGACCTGCTTCTCTTTCCAAGATGGTTGCAGTGCTTTGTGAACAACAATTGTTCTCACCTTTGCTAAGGGCGTTTGAGATGTTCCTTCCATCATGTCCCTTGCTGCCATTTGTCCGTGCTCTTCAGGCATGGCAACTAACTCAAAATTCATATGTTCATTTAGTATATATGAGACAAGTACATGCTACTTTCTTTTTTTTAATTTGCTACTGTGACTTTTCGTCGAAGTGTCAAAATGTTTTGGTATTCAAGATCCAGTATCTGGTTATTTTCATACTTTGTAACTTGATTTTCTTTCAGTCTATTTTTTCTAATAAAAAATAGAACTTCAATGCCACAGGCATGATGTGCAACAAGTACAAGAATAAGAACTAGGGAATGATACAAAAAAGAAAATTCTCAATATTAAAATTCAATAATAATCTTAAAAACTCAAGACAAATAATGGGCTTCCTAAACAAGATGAATTTACTTGGAAAAATCGTAACTTAAGAGTCGAGCGAACGCAAATAACAAAATTTTAGAACCTCCAATTTTTGGTATAAATATATTAGAGAGAGCGTTCTTTGGAAATATTATTTTACCAATCGGAAAGTGTATTTTTAACCAAATCTTTTGCATGTGTTATGATATATCTGGTGCAATATTGATATCAACCTGATATACTTGTGGTACTTTTTATTTGATTTTGGCCTTAATTTAAATGTAATAGCCTGGCAACTTTGGATTTTCTTTTTCCTTTAGGCATTTTCACAAATGCGCCTCTCAGAAGCTTCTGCACATTTGGGCTCCTTTTCTGCTCGAATTAAGGAAGAACCGATGCACGTACAGGCAAATTTAGGAAGAGAGGGGCAGATTGGGACATCATGGATTAGTTCTACTGCTGCTACAGCTGCTGATGCTGTGCTTTCAACCTGCCCTTCTCCTTATGAGAAAAGATGCTTGCTGCAACTTCTTGCTGCCACAGACTTTGGTGATGGTGGATATGCTGCGGCATACTATCGAAGGCTTTATTGGAAAATTAATTTAGCAGAGCCTTTACTTCGTAAAGATGACAAGTTGCATTTAGGTAATGAAAATTGGGATGATGCTTCACTCTTGTCTGCACTAGAAAAAAATAGGCACTGGGAGCAAGCAAGGAACTGGGCCAAGCAGTTGGAGGCCAGTGGTGCACCCTGGAAATCTGCTATGCATCATGTTACTGAATCACAGGTAGTATTTAAGTTTGTAAACCTGTTTATGAAATGGAGCCGTTATTGTAACCTCAATTGAGTGGAAGTCAATTGATCCTATATTTGAACCTCGGTTAATTGCATGGTTTATACAAAAGCAACAGAATACATTTATAATTATTTCATGGGTTTTTTTCATCGCATTTTGTAGACATTGGTACAGATTCTTGATCTGACTGCTTTTATATTGTCTCTTAATAATTGTAATTTTCCATCCAACATACTCAACTAGTTAATATTACATCGGTGGATATTAAACCAATGCAGAAACTATATTGGAAACTGCAAAGTTTAGGGGTATGAGCAGCGTTTTCTTGTCATGTTACATGTAACATCTAATTGTTTAATGACTACTTCTCTGATTCATTTACCTTGCACAGAATTGTCTAATGGATTTATTAAGTTCATTTACTCATACTGTAATTATGTTGTTTTAATAAATTTAGTGCAGATTACCACTATTTCATTTGATCAAATGGATGGCCAATATCCCTTGTATTGAAAATGATGAATTCTTATTTACAAATTTTACAGTTTAATGAGCACATTGGACTCGTATGCTTGAGTTAGATTACTTTTTGCTGTAAATCTGTGCTCTGATGGAGCTTATAATTTTTCTTTGCCATTTTGCATATTTTTTTATGACATTTAGCTATTATAGATTATATATTTTGGATATTTCACATGAACTCATCTCTCTCTCTGCCTCTTCTACAAATGCTAGGCTGAATCTATGGTTGCTGAATGGAAGGAATTTCTTTGGGATGTGCCAGAAGAGAGGGTTGCTTTATGGAGCCACTGCCACACACTATTCATCAGATATTCCTTTCCTTCTCTTCAAGTATGTTTGATTTCTAGTACAGTCAGTGTTCAGATAAAGAAATATATGGTGTTTCTCTATGCTAAAAGTTTATTCCATTGTAATGATTGCAGGCTGGGTTATTTTTTCTTAAACATGCCGAAGCTGTTGAGAAAGATCTTCCTGCAAGGGAGCTTCATGAACTTTTATTGCTTTCTCTGCAATGGCTGAGTGGGATGATTAGTCTTTCCAACCCGTATGTAACATATTTGAGAATTACTTTCTGTTTCAACTTAGTTAATGTCTTTATTGATCTTGTTGCTGAATTTTTTAGTGTCTGCCCATTGCAACTTCTGCGTGAAATTGAAACCAAAGTATGGCTCTTAGCCGTTGAATCCGAGACTCAGGTGAAGAGTGAAGGAGACATCAATTTTACCTTTTCTATCAGGGAGAATGCTATCAAGAACGACTCCAGTATTATTGACCGAACTGCAAGTATAATAGCAAAGATGGACAACCATATAAATACAATGAGGAATAGAACTGTAGAAAAATATGAGTCCAGGGAAAACAACCAAATCCCTCACAAGAATCAAGTGGTGGATGCTGCTCTTTCAACTTCTTTTGGTGGGAGTACGAAGCCAAAACGAAGGGCCAAAGGATATGTGGCGTTGAGACGCCCAGCTCTTGACTCAGTAGAAAAAAGTGCAGATACCGATGATGGCTCCAATACTATCAGTTTCAAAAATGAGTTGCAATTACAAGAAGAAAACTTGAAAGTGGAGATGTCTTTTTCTAGGTGGGAGGAAAGGGTTGGAGCAGCAGAGTTGGAAAGAGCTGTTCTTTCTTTATTGGAATTTGGGCAAATCACTGCCGCCAAGCAACTACAATACAAATTCTCCCCTGGACAAATGCCATCCGAGTTTAGACTTGTAGATGCAGCCTTGAAGCTTGCTTCTATGTCAACTCCTCCTAGCAATATATCAGTGTCAATGCTTGATGAGGAAGTGCACTCAGTTATGCAGACGTATGGTTTACTGAATGATAAGCACCGTGTTGACCCACTCCAGGTAATTTTCCAAACATCTTCTTCCCTTCCAATCCCTAATATTTTTTTCATTGATGATGTTGTACAATATTGGCACAAAATGCTAGATTTTGGAGAGTTTGGTGGTCATTTTTACCGAAGGCAGTGGGCGTGGGCTATGTAAGAGAATAATAGCAGTTATAAAAGCTGCAAACACCTTGGGCCTCTCATTTCTTGAGGCATTCAATAAGCAACCAATTGAGCTACTACAGCTGCTTTCTCTTAAAGCACAAGAGTCCTTTGAGGAGGCCAAATTTCTTGTGCAGACTCATCCGATGCCAGCTACCAGTATTGCTCAAATACTTGCAGAATCTTTCCTGAAGGTTAGATTCATTTTTATTATTAAGATATAGTTAATGATGCTCTTACTATAGTTGGTGTATGGAAATTTGTGGATGACATCTTATCTTAATCATTAGATGGACTTTTTTGTGTGCATGCTGTTTCCTATGTATTGAACAAAGAAATTAACCTGGATTTGTGAATTTACGTTGATTTACAGTTTTGTAATTTACATGTCATATCCGTTATGAAGAGGTCTTGTTAAACAACTCTGTTTAGATATAACTTTGTGAAGTAAATAGGGACTAATATATGATTTATTGCTAATTAAGTATTTATATTGTACAGGGTGTGTTAGCTGCACATCGTGGAGGATATATGGATTCACAAAAAGAGGAAGGCCCTGCTCCCCTGCTGTGGAGATTCTCAGACTTCTTGAAATGGGCAGAGCTTTGCCCCTCTGAACCAGAGATCGGGCATGCTTTAATGCGATTGGTGATAACTGGACAAGAAATACCACATGCCTGTGAGGTAACATGTTGATAGTTGTCTCTTACTCTTTTTTGCAATCTTGTTCAGAAATGGTGAATTCAACCAGATTCTGTTGGAAAAATTCTAATTCGTGTTATCTGAGATGATGATAAATTTAGTCAAATGCTGACTGTGATTCCCTTTACTCTTCTCTTTTGTAAAAAGAAATTTGTGAATACAGAAGAATATTACCAGTGTTGTAGATGGCAGATGGCAGATGGCATACCGTCCTATTGATAGACCATCAATAAATAAATAAAATAAAAAAATACCAGAGTCGTGTAACGGCCTGCAGAAATAATAAAAATCCAGAACACTATCAATATATGTTGAAAACCATGGACTTAATTGATAGAAAATATCATTAGTCTCAATCACAATGTTCTTAAACAACTAACAACCACTTCTCATCAAATTCAACACTTACAAATAACAACAAAAGTGGTGTTTGTATCTCCTTCAACTGGATGGCGAAATTTCCATCCAGGGTCAGATCTGCTAGCCGATTGCAGCCCTTGAATTTTGTGAGGACATTTGTTCTTCAGACGTTGTCTTCAAACTCAAATGGCTACATGAATGGACAAAAAAAAACAAAGACAAGAAAAGGATAAACAATTAAAAACAGAATTAAAGGGATAATCGTTGAGAAGCTGTAATCTGGAAAAGAGAAATATAAGTTGAGTATTGGAAAAACTCAAGTCCAATATTGATAAGAGATAGAGGTCTATAATAGTTTATAAAGAGAGCACCCCTCACCTTATAAGTCGGTTTTGTGAGGATGAGTTAGGTCCAATATAAAAATCTAAGATTGAGAATGTATCTTAGTGATTCTGGCTGAGTCATTCCTTTGTCTTGAGCTGACGATGTTCTTCCCATGAAATTGACATTTTCAGGTTGAGCTTCTTATTCTGTCCCATCACTTCTACAAATCATCTGCTTGCCTTGATGGAGTTGATGTTCTCGTGGCCCTTGCTGCAACTAGGGTTGATGCTTATGTGTTGGAGGGTGAATTCTCGTGTTTGGCTCGCCTGATAACTGGAGTTGGAAATTTTTATGCGCTCAATTTCATTCTTGGAATTCTTATAGAAAATGGTCAATTGGATCTTCTTCTTCAGAAGTATTCTGCTGCCGCAGACACAAACGCAGGCACTGCTGAGGCTGTCAGAGGATTTCGAATGGCAGTTCTTACATCTTTGAAGCATTTCAACCCTAATGACCTTGATGCATTTGCCCTGGTTTGTATTCTTTTCTATATTGATCAAGTGTCAGCTACTCAATGTTGTCAATATAGCATATAAATAAATATATAGGCTTATAGTTACATACAAATACAATTAATTAGTTAATGATATTGTACAAGTCAATACCAATTATTTTATATTAATAATTATTTAGTCTAGTTATGTGCCAATTTGTGTGCCCTTGAGTCAAATGATTTCTTTTTTTAAGAAATAACTGGGGGATTATTGAAATACTTAACTTCATCATTATCCTGCTTTATATTATATGAATGTGTGTGGTATATAATGTTGCATATACTGTGTTAAAATGCTAATAGCTGTTTCCGAGCATCGATTTAGGAAGTGGCTATGTTGCATTTTCCACTTGCCCGTGAAGTTTTTTCTTCTTGTTTCTCTGTTCCTTAGTGTCTCGCTGATGCTTAACATCTTTCAATATGAAGCAAACTATAAACAAATAGATTTAAAATGTGATAAAATAGTGATTATATAATTGTGTTCTTTACAGGTCTACACTCATTTTGATATGAAACATGAGACAGCTACTCTTTTAGAGTCTAGAGCAGAGCAATCGTGTGAACAGTGGTTTCGCCGCTATAACAAGGACCAGAATGAAGACTTATTGGATTCCATGCGCTACTTCATTGAAGCTGCTGAAGTTCACTCTTCCATTGATGCTGGCAATAAAACACGTAAGGATTGTGCTCAAGCTTCCCTTCTGTCCCTTCAAATACGAATGCCAGATTTCAATTGGCTTTATCAATCAGAAACCAATGCTAGACGAGCCTTAGTTGAGCAGTCTCGTTTCCAAGAAGCTTTAATTGTAGCTGAAGCTTATAACTTGAACCAGCCAAGTGAATGGGCTTTGGTACTCTGGAACCAAATGCTCAAACCTGAAGTCATGGAGGAGTTTGTAGCTGAATTTGTGGCAGTTCTACCTCTTCAGCCTTCAATGTTGAATGATTTGGCAAGATTTTATAGAGCTGAAGTGGCTGCCAGAGGGGACCAGTCTCATTTCTCTGTATGGCTCACAGGGGGAGGGTTGCCTGCTGAATGGGCTAAATATTTAGGAAGATCATTCAGGTGTTTGCTGAAACGGACAAGGGATTTGAGGTTGCGGGTGCAGTTGGCTACAGTGGCAACTGGATTTGGGGATGTAATCGATGCATGCACGCAAGAAATGGATAGGGTCCCTGACAATGCAGCACCCTTAGTGCTAAGGAAAGGTCATGGTGGAGCTTACCTCCCTTTAATGTGAAGCTTTCTGCTGTAAATTACCATATGATTGGACAGACCAGGTTGGACAGGAAGATGGTTCTTGACCTTGACCCGTTGCTGTTTCAAAAACAATGTAGGGTCATTGTCGACACATTGAAGGTGCTGAGCCGAAACTGGAATGGCTGGACAAAATGAAAATTGAATGGGTTGTTGATCTATATACACATGTATATTTTTTGGTTGAGTAAATGATCGATGTTTGTATATTAGGCAAATTGTATCTGTAGCTCATTCATGTAAACACCCTTTAATAGTTTTTGTTTTCTCCAATTCTTTTGTAGGGAAGAAGAGGGTAGTTTGTTGTCGGTTTTGAGGCCAATAGAATAGGATATCCCATTGGTTTCTTTTTCTTTTATTATCAATAATGTATAGTTCATGTACATGAATATAAAAATACATTTGCTAGGTTTTACATAGATGCTCCTGTTTCTGTATGCCTACAAAACTTGGTTCAATGTCTCGTCAAGTTCTTGACTATCCTTGGTTCTTGCTTAACAGATTTGATATGACTAACAATTAAACTCTACTCCTCTATTTCATATCTTTGGTAGTTTAGGGTTTTTGTACATGGATTAATAAATTATTAAGTTGATCTAGATTTGTTCTAAAATGTCCTTAACTTTATATATGAACTGTTTTACAAATCTTATTTCAATGCAAAGAGAATAAATATTCGAGGAGTAGAGATGGAAGACTAAGACCAGATATATCTTGGATTTTAAACTCATTATTTTGAAACAAAAATAAAATGCTAAAATTACTGAATATTTGAAATGGAGGGAGTAGTAATTTCTGCATTCTCACAAACTTTTGATTATTTGCATGACCCTTCTCTTTATCCATCTCTTGTACGTGCATTAGTATGCAATGCAAACAATTTACGATCAATTATTCAGTTAACCCAATTTATGTCTCAACCCTTAGAGTTCATTGGACTACTGTTAAATGCATCAATTATTACTAAAAGACACTACTTTGTAGGGTTTGCACTGCTTCCAACTCTAGGGTTAGCTCGTCTCGCATTGCCTTTTGTGATGATTGTGCTTTGTACCTTGATAATCATCACCCTACAGCTAATGCATGCATCTTTGTTGGCCCATGTTTTATACCTCTGTGGTTCAAAGACTAGTTTAGTTAATTGTGGCTCAATCGATCATGGAAGCTAAATATTAGTCTCTCGTAAGCTACAGTTGAAATCTTGTAGAGGCAAACTTTTCTCTTTTATGTTTAAACTTCATGTTACATGCATGCTCTACATTACATATGCAGTTTTTTTTTTTTCTTTTTGATAAATGAAGGGGCCAGAGTCAAGAAAAAAAACTACAAACCACTAAATGGAGGGTAGAGACTCCCGGAACATATGAACTCTTCCTCAAAAAAAAGTCTTCAAATGAATCATGACCCATCTCCAAATCAATGTGATCTACTCATCAAAGCCTTGTTTCCTACTCTTTCACTGCACTATGTTCCGAGCTCATAGTGTTGGCTCCATTTTTGTTCATTAATGTTTCATCCTTCATGAGTTTGAGGAAGGGTATTAGAGCATAAGCACATAGCCTATTGTGCTTCTCACTGACTTTATTTTTCTTCGGCTTTAGGTTTGATATTTTAGTACTACTCTAAAATGAAATATAAGTAAATAGAGTAACTGAAAAATTGATATATCTAATTTTTAACTAGAGACACCAATTTTTTAACTACCATTTTTGTTTATATTTCATTTCGGATGAAGTATTTCTTTAGTATCTATTACTGAATCAGTTGGTGGTAGTTACGTAATTGCCAACCTCAATTGATTTTACTTTTCATGTAACTTTTTAGGAAGAAAAAACATATAATTATTTGTTTGATATAAAAAAAATTAATTTTTACTAGATATGAAAAAAGTTAACTTGTTTTACAATATTTATTAATTTTAAATATTTGCACAAAAGACAAAAAAAGAAAATAGAAATTAACAAGAATAAGTTCATACTCAATTTTTATTTTAAAAGAAAAACAAAAATGCAAGCAAAAAACCGTTTCTCAAACCAATCCAAGACCTAACTTTTGAAACAAAGAATATCTAATGACCAAAATGCTGCAAACGAGATAGAATACATTTCAAATTAACCAGAGAAAATAAAGATGAAAATGGGGCATCTTTGCTGGCTATAATGCGTCCAAATAATCAATAAATCTATTCTTAATCTTTACTTTTTTCTGAGTTTGTACTCTGAGCTAGTTTAGGACGCCTCTCAGCAAGGACTCGTTTTGTACTCTCAAGGACGCCAAAGAATATTGAACCACCTATGCCTATCCAAAGTACTCTAGGCCCAACACCCTGCAATAAAATATAAGAATATAATTTATTTATATTACAAGCTCTAAAATAGATTTCTTGGCAGTCAGACATGTGAGCAACTCACTCTAGAGAATAAAATAAGTAATATCAATTGTTGATAAATAAATCGATGATTGATATTATATAGACATGTAATTAAACATGGGTGATTACAATATCAACTATTAATTTATTCACTTTACTAAAGTCTATCTTTCTGAACATGCACACACTAGTAGAAGATAATAAAGTGCATGCTTTGGGAGGAATTTGCATCATGCTACTTTACTATTCAAACAACAATATGTGGAAGAAAACACATACCTTCAAAAGGGCACCAGGTCCCTCTTCCTTAATAATGGTTTGAACGCAATCTGCAATTCCCTTATATTGGTTTGCAGGACCCTTAAAGGAGGAAAATAGAAACTTCGTGAATGGCTAGATAATTGACACTATATATTCTTTTTGTGGTTTGCTTGCAGATTAATCAGACACAAAAGGTATCATATGTGTATGAAGATAGAGGGATATCAGGTAAAAACAATATATACAAAAATGAAAACGAAACAGGATTATATATTCTTACCTGAACCATTAACCTTGTCTTGATGACATCAAGGGGCGTAGTTATAGCTCCAGTTAGTGCACCTACAAGAAACAAGATGGTATATCACATCACAAGTTAGTAGGACATACCATATAATGCTTAACAAATCAACATAAAGGAAACTAAAATAAATAACTTTTCATTAACTTAAAAGAATTCTAATCAAACTACCCACAATCCCATTTACCTACCATCCTCAAAAAATTATAAATGGAAAATACAACACGCTTTTTTTAGCAAGTATACTCTTCAGTTAGGTTACAAGCTCCCATGTCTGAAATATGGGGGTGCAAATTTTGTCAACTTGCCGCGCATGTACATCAACATCATATACAGCAAGTATCTTATTACCAAATAAAACTAAATTCTTTTTATCTTGGTGCTACTACTGATTTCTTCACTGTTTAAATACACCCAAGAGTTCTATTAAGATCTAGAATTAGGTTAGTAGATGATTGACTTTCCTCTCAATTACAGACATCTAGTTTGACTGTATACCTTGCAAATAAATATAGCTTGACAAAATTAACAAGATTCATGGTACTGATTATACACAGTAAATATTGTTAAGAGTCAAACGACCACACATTAATTGTCACAGCTTGAAGCACAGTTTAAGCATAAGTTTGCGGCTGTCTAGTGCTGAATTATGTGTGTGTATATACAATTTAATTACTATGAGTGTAAGTAACATTGGACCTAATGTTAAATATTTACCTGCAAAAGCACCAATAATTGCATTTTCTGGATCATTCAGATTTCTTCTTGCCTAGGAAAATAGCAATACAAGTCACATCACCAATCACAAATGAAATAGAGGAGCGAACAGCAGCATTGATATCTTTGATAAACCCCAAATAAGTATATCTTATCTATTGATGTTTAAATTTTAAAAAAAAACCTCGAATTCATGCTACTAAATTATGTGTACGGAAACCTAAAAGTTCTAATCGTGAAAAAATTGCATCAGTTCTGCAAATAACTTTAAAGATCTGAGCCAACCATTTTTAGCAGCAAAACATAACAGCATATTGTGGCTTGGCGATTTATCAGAGACAGCCAAATGAAATTAAGTCTTTCAAATACATAAAGATAGAACTTGAGAAATTTACCGCAAGCATATAACCCATCCGAATCTGCTCATAGATGCAAAATTGAATAGCATCAAAGGGCAAGTCCCGCAGTAAAAAAGATCCATACCCCTGTTATTCCGAATATCAAAATCAAAGAAACATTTTAATAAATTATCACAGGTGTGCGGAATAGAATATATCATAAAATATTAAAATAAAGAGATAGTGAGCTTCATACAGCATAAAACCCTTTAAAGCCCTCCCTAGATGCAATGAAGCGAACAGCGCCAGAAGCTGAAGTAAACTGCCCAGTTTGCATTCGTTGCTTGACAACCTGTGGAGCACTAATGAATATGAAGTTTCCCAGTGAAACAGTTTTCAACCATGGAAATACCATTTTTACAAATATGAGAATTTAGTAACCTCTGTTGGAACGCGAACAAAAGATGCAGCAATGCCCCCTATGGCACCTGCAGTCTAATGAAATTTAAAAGTTGCATGAAAGATTTATATCCCAGAAAAATATTAAATAATTTGGCATCAATAAAACTTTGTGCCAGCAGCAAAAGAATGATAAAATAGACATAGCATCAACTCCAAAACAAGCCAAATAGATGCAAGAGGTTTCAGAGGACCATAATTGGCCAGAAGTAATGAGAGACAATTGAGTTGAAGTGTTGAGTGTGTGCCTTGTTCTAAAGTGAATATAGCATGGTGTATCTTCATACTTATGTTTATATAAGCAATATCTTACTAAGTGAGCAAAAGCACTCAGATTTTCAGGAAACATCCGTAGTAATTTCTGCTTTACAGGTTCATAAACTCCAACAAATAGAGCAGATGCCCTGCACATTTAAAAGAAACACAAGGTATTAAAGAAAGAACCTAAATATTCATGAATCAATATCTTGATATGCATAGAACAGTAATTCCTGAGAACCGCTAAAATAACTTTGTGAAATATATAACTCTTTCAATTTAAATATGCATATAGGCAAACTAATCAAATTTCAAAAATACTTTTATTTACTTTTTTAAAATTACAATTTTCAATTAAATGCCAAATAGGCAAACTCTATGTAAGTAGGATGTAAAACTCCACCATACAAGAATTAATAACACCCAAACTTTGAACTCGCTAGACACAAATGCAAATATCGCCCATATATGCTCGTACACCCTATGGAAAGAACCCAAGACCACACTAGGGTTAAGAGCTTTCTAGATGAGCAACCGAGAATCCAAAAGTGAACAAAAAATCTACATTTGCACAATATTAAAATCATGTTAAATGGTGGATTAGGAGTATCAATAAGCCTCCAACATGGAGCTTTCAATCTGTTTTTTTCCTATATCAATATCAATAAATATTATTTGCATAATATCCGGGTAGTCTACCTCCAGCAGTTTCAACAAATAAATGGCAAATATGGTTGGTATGCGCGTGATATTTTCCAATCACAACCAATAATTAAATAAATCATAATTCATACCTACTGAAATTTGGACAATAAATTGAAAGAATTATCAAATGTTTGCTATATTCTAATCATTTAGATTCTAGAGGAAAGTATAAGATAATTTATATCACAAACAAACAAGCTCTTCTTATTGCAAAAAATTGGAAAAATTGAGTTGGTTAGATTTAACTGTCAATACTATATTATACGGTTCCATCTCCTTAACGATTCTTTTTTCAAGACATACTGCCAGAACCTACTACAGAATGGAGAAATATTAAATGCCAGCTAGAAGAATTACAATCCATAAGCCACCTCTATTCAGACAATGTGAATATCTCTCAAATGATGGTATTTCACAAGTATCTTTGTTACTGAATCACGAAAACAAAAACCAACAGTGTGGATTTGTAAGTAGAGTTTATAAATCCACACAGTTTGATTTTTTGTTTAAAGAAATAACCTTCACAAAAAATATTGGTGTCTTGAGTTGGCCGATTTAGCACAAAATCACTAAATCATCATTAATGTATATTATATGCCCTATGCTTGCCAATAACTTTCTGACTTCTTTCCATGTTAGAGTTTTCAAATATTCTAATTAACATACAAAACCTAGAATGTTCGAAACATCATGCAATCCATGAGGTTCTCACGGTAAGACACCAACAAGGTTTCCTGCCAATCCAGAATAAAGGCCTTTCAATAATAGTTTTTCTCCTCCGCGAGCAGCCTAAAAAAACAAAAACAAACATAAGCAACACATATTATGTAAAATGGGAGTCCTCTAAATTGCTATTAAGAAAAGGCATGGAAATAAAATTGTGGTCACAAACTAAATGAATCCCCAAGAAAATGCAATGAGGAGCACAAATAGAAATTTCTTAACCCAGATTAGTGTATCATGTTAGAAAACATATTTATCACATTTTAATGTGTAAATAGAAGTTACTAGGAATTGGGGATTTGATTGATTCTCTGTATTTACCAGTGATCATTTTTGTACCCTAATACATGACTACTAATAAGACCCATGTAGTGAACTTCAACACACAACATTCAGCATATCATTCTTACATATCAAAACTTAAGACTGATTCAGGAAAGTCCACTATACTATATAAATCAACTAAGCATTATATATGTGTTAAATTTTGGCAATTGGATATTATTAATCACTAGTTTGCTACTATACAAATTGCATCCTATCCAACAAAAAAAATATAGTTTTCCATTGTCCTCCCTCATCATTCAAAAATTTATAGATTTTCCGCAACAATCAATCATAGCTGGCATTGATGCAAGGTCTTAATGTTTGATATCCTCATTAGTTATAGCAGCATCAAATAGAAATCAGTATATATCACACAACAAAAGACAACCCTCGATAGTCACTATAATTTTTTTTGTTCTAAAAATCTACCTGCAGACGTGTTTTTATAGTGTCAATGGGGTACAAAGCTGTTTCAACAACAACTCCAGCTGTACCTCCTGCAATAACACCCTCTGCAAAATTCCATCAGGCTCGTCAGAAAGATTGAAATAGAATAATTCATCACATCATAGTATTGTCTATAGACTTATCAAGATATTCAAATGCAGTCTAAGAGGGAAAGAACTCCAATTCTTCACTGCATAATGAAGGGTTGGGGGGTAGCATCTTAGTGTTGGCAGGCCTTCTACTCAAATAGGACCTAAAAGTATTTTACAAATATGCTCTTTTGGCATGCCTTAAAGAAACAACCATTTGAGTAAAAAAAGTAACCGTTAATAATGCCCTTTGTCGTTGAAAGAAAATAAAACTATCCATCAAAGCATATAAAACAACTCTTGTTCTTTAATTATATGAAAGGATTTAATCAAAAAAAAATTATGAAGGGATGACAACTGGTGTGAGAACGTGAAGTGCGAATACAAACATTTTCTTATTAACACGTGTGCACCAAGTCAACTCAGTGTAAGTGTTGTGCCCGTGTCAGTATCTGTGTTTCATAGACTACAATTGAACAACAACAAAGGATATATGATAGTTACCAAACAAAGTGCGTAAGAAGTCAAATGGCTTTTCTTCTCCCACGCTGACTGATGCAAAAGAATTTCTCTGAAGCAAGTTCTGTTTTCTCTTAGTACAAGCATCTGCAAAAAAAACCATTTAACCTGTTAAAATGAGAAGCATATAGAACAACACAGCAGCAGACAAAGTGCTAAAATAACACAAGAATATGAGATTCTTACTGTTACCATATGCTAATTGATAGCATATGGTAGCAAAATTTATGTAGTGATTCTTCTTTTCCTTCACTATTTTTTTAAAAATAAAATTGGGGAAGGGGAATATTATTATTTATCAGGGTACTAATGGTCATTTTAAAACTATCTCGTACGGAATTCAAACTCCGTCTCTTGAGATTACAAGGTTAAAGTCTTACTACTGAGCTAGCTAGCACATCAATAATAATTAGTAATTAATTTTCTCTTGTTCCCTTGTATTATAATTCTAAAATCATGAGTTGTAAATGCCTAATTAGTTTTCAATAATTCACATTGCATTGGTATGCATATAACATAAATCAAAGTAACAATAATGAGTACAGTGCAATTTGTGATAGGGAAATGTGATAGTTACCCGGTGATGATGATGAAGAAGAAGAAGAAGAAATGGAAGAGTCTTGCACCGTAACGGAGAGTGTAAGGGGAGCCATCAATGGCGAAGGAAAACACCACTGAGCAAATTGAAAACTAACCGAATTAATTAATTGTTAATTGGTTAGTATTTAACAAATAAAACATCGAATTAGTGAACAGGGAGAGAAAACGACAAGAACATATAGTCGTTTGGAATGTATTATGAGAAAAGGGAGAGTTTACCGGTGAAATGAGAGAAAGGAGGTATGCACTATCGTCTATCTGCACAAACGAGTTATCTTCTAAACTAAACTGCCCGTTACTTCATGTAAACCTTCTAGTCTAGGGATATACGTTTTAAAACACTCAAACTCAACTGCATTTTTTTTTTTTAATTTATAATAATAGGATTTTTTTTAAAAGATACGGTAAATAACAAGTTAATTAATTAGGTCCCTTAACAATTTTTTCATTTGAAGCTGTTTTTTAATTTTCATTTTTTTTAAATATTAACAAATAGATATTTCATTTTTTTTAAAACATTAAACGTTAGATAAATTAGATGTAACAAATGGACTATTATATATTTTTATAAGGTTAGATGTATTTTCCACGATAAATTAGTTGTTTTTTCACCTTAATTTCTTAAACGACACAAATAGAGTGTAGAGTTTCAATTAAACCTAATGGTCCTTTAAAGTTTAAAGTAACATTTTGTTTGTTAGAGTCTTAACTATGGTCATTCTATTTTAATTTTTACAAAAAATGATTTACATATTTTTGTCAAAACAAATATTTAAAAAGTCATTAGTAGATATTTTTAATGAAGATTACTGAAGTGGTCGATTTTAAATAATGTGACACGTGTTAATCAATGGTGTTGATTGGATATATTTTTAATATTTATAATTAATATTATTTCATTAATTCACTTAAACATTTAATTGATTGATTAATTAATTAATGTTTAAGTCATTAAATTCCCAATGGTAAAAAAACCATAAAATCATCTCCTTCCCCATTAACTTTTTGAAAATCCTCATCTCTACCTTTAATTCCTTTCATCTTGTTTCACATGTATACCATTTATCCTTTAATCTCCTTGCATCTCCCACACAAATAAATTTCATTATATTTAATATGTAATTTATTTATATTTAGATTGTTTTATACAGTTTATTTTTAAATAAAAATCATTTTATACGGTCTATTTTTAATATGCATCTCCCACTGCTGTTTTTTCATTCTTTTCATAATTTGATTCAATTTTAAATAAATTTTGCTTCCAATATTTTTCATTCGTTTCATAATTTGATTCAACTTTAGTAAATTTTGTTCAACCCAAATTTTACTAGATGTGTCTAATACAGTGTTTTTTGGTAGATATATTTGCCTTATGAAAGATACAAAACATCATTATGAAAAAATCTAATATTCTTCAAGTTAATGAATTTTTCACATGAAATTAAATATTTTAATCAGACTCAAGTCCTCAACAATATAGTCATTAAAATAATAGTGACATAAATCTTTATCAAATAATAAGAAGACGGTGAAATTGTAAACCCCTTAATATCATTATAAATGCAATTATATTTTTCAATGTAAGTATCATTATTGTCATTGAAAAAACAAA
>JBBPBP010009779.1:5696926-5722740 GCA_037974735.1 Cicer chorassanicum
AAAGATAAGAACTTATAATTATTTTTAAAAGATGTGAGTAAATAAATAATAATTTAATTGGGGGGATAAATAAATAGATAAAATATAATAAAAATTACAAAATTGCCATCAATTTGAGAGGAAATTTTTTTACCTAGAGACTTCACAACTTTTATATATAAGATGATAAAGATTAAGAAAAACAATAAATGAAAGAAAAAAAATGGTAATCCTACTAATTTGTCCCTATCACCTATTGGTCCATTTTATATAATAAATGCAAAATAGAGATAACAATTTAAGAATAGGATAAATTGTATATTAATTAGATAATATACTTAAAAAATAATAATAAATACTGTATTAAAAATAAAAATGACAAGTTTTTTAGATAAATATTTTTTGTAATTGCAACAAATATTTTAAGAGAGATGAAGTATTGTTATTTGAATTTATTGATTTTTTCTTCTTCTGAATTTATTGAACAATGTGTATCATAATTTTTTTATAATTTTATTTGTGGATGAGTGAGCCAGTGAAAGTGGTACCTGGGCGGTGGTGTTGGGTTCCGATGGATCAGTCGTAAAAGTGTCAATGGTTAGGTTCTTTTTTATATCCATACCATATATTCATATAAACTAATTATATATTACCTCTTGTCCTATATATATTAGATAAAGTAATCTAAATTTAAAACAAAATTGATGTATGTACTTTAAAATTTAAAATATATATTAATTTTTATTATATACATAAAATATTTATCTACAATATATTTATATATTTTATAATATAATGTATTTAAATCAGAATATAAATTTATTTTATAGTAACAATTTATAACAATTCAATGCATTAACAAAATATTAAACAACTGATTATTTTAATATAATATAACATATTATATTATTATAATTGAACATTGATTTAAAACAACTTTACACTTTTAATGACTTTATCGTACTCTAACAGAATATGTCAAGAAAATAACAATATTGTTGATTCAAATTTGACTATTTTACTTTATTTATGGTTCGTTGGTAATATATTCTCTTAGTTTAAATTTAAAAACATTTTTTTCTCTTCTATCTTCTTATTCTAAACATATCTATGCTCTCATTATTTATTCTTCCTTTTTTTAATTCTTTCTTTCAATTTTTCATCTTATCTCTCATTTAAAAAAACCAAGTCGCATAAAAATCAATTTTAATAAAAATGTGTAAACAACTTTCCAAAGACGAGAGATAAAGAAAATACGAGGATTCAAATTATTTCATATTTATATATTTTAATCGGTTATTCACGACTAAAATTACTATCCAATATCCGTGCTATTTCAACTGAGTGCAATCATCAACAACAATCAAATCTTTTAAGATAAAAAAAAAAATTACTATTCAATAATAGACAAAAAAATATTTACTATCCAATACGATAAACCATGATATTTATTTATTAGATAACTTAGGCCATGGTTTTAGACCTCACTCGATGATAATTATAAATAATAGTAGTCTTTTTCTTCAGTTTGATTATTTCAGTATTTTTTTTATTTTACCAAATTCACAGTATTTTCCTAGGAAATAGTGATCGATATTTATATTTGTCTTTGATTTGCTTATATTAAATACATTTTGGAAAATGCCAAAAACAAATTTCACAGTTGAAAACATATGAGTACCGCCAGTTGTACACGTCTGTTTCACAAAGTTACAATTATCAAACATTTCTCTCGTAATTGCATCTTAAATGACAAAAGTTTACAAATACATATTAAGTGTATGTTGGAACTCATAATACACGATTTCTCTACGTTTAATATAATGTATTTAAATTTTATCACTATATTCTTTAAAAAAATCAAACATTTAAGATTCTGTTTCGGGTGATTTTTAAATTTCTGTGATAAACTTTTTAAAAATTAATATCAGTTTATATTTTAAGTTTTTAATTTTAATTTTGATTTTCAATTTTTATTTAAATTTTAATTTATATTATATTTGAATTGAATTACTTTTTTTTGTCATATCTTATTATGAATTCACTGAATATTAAAAATATTGACGCGTCAAAATAATGAAGTGGTGGTGGTGGTCAGAGATGGATAGTTGGTAACGGTGACTTTGTTGAAGTGATAATTATGTCTATTGATGGTGACATTTTAATTTTAAAACAAAAATAAGAATTATAAATTTTTCTTTTTTGAATTTTAGTGATTTTTTTTAATTAAACAAAAAATCAACTCAATTCCATTTAATCCAAATTTTCATTTTCAAAAAATAAAAACTCACAACAACCACCCAAAAGGATCCTTGTAAACTCTAACCGTAAAAATTATTAAATATTATGTCGTGTTTCTGCATCATTTTTAAAACTTTGATATTTTTAAATTCAATTGTTTTGCTCTCTTGTCTGTCTCCTTTGATCTAATCTTTATATTCTTTTGTTATTTTTCTAGAAGCGAGTTTTCTAGGAGATAACACCAACCACAAATTTTTATCAAATTTTGTTCTATGATTTCATTACTATGGCTAGAGAACAATAGCCCAGATGTCTTGACAAATTGGGAGCTATTTTTTCTAGATAGGGATTGCAAAATATGTATGTCGGACACTGACAATTTTTTTTTTTAATGTTAGTGATTTTTTTGTTAGAAAAGAGAGAAAATACTAATAGTAGAAATAGAATGAGTGACTTCCTTCTTAATTATAGCCAAAATCGGGGGAATAAATAAAGAAAACAATGACATCTACCATCAACATTATCTCAAATATTCACTATTTTTTCCGACACTAGACAAATTTAAATTTACATGTAAACTATTCAAATATATTCTCACTAATTATGTCCTCATTAACCACATGCATACATTATATAAATGTTGTGAAAATCAATACAAACCAAATCAAAAGGCCTCCCAAATGAATTACTCCTCTAAGCATGGTTCCACCACTGTAGATTTCTATAGGGAACGAGCAACCTTTATGTGATGGGTCTTGAGTTACAATAGTAGCCAATCCACTAAAATCACAAGCTTCAACACTTTGTTCATTCATTTGAAAGAATTGGTTGAAAGAAAATGAAGCGTTACCAGCAACATCCAAATTTGAACAAGAACAACCAGTACCTAAACTCGTACAATCACCCATCGCACAAGCATAACTCAATGCTCCATAAACCTCACTCATGTTTTTTACTTCTTTTTTTAGGACACACCATTTTTTTTCTAAATAACGAACCCCTTTTGCTCCAACAGGCATTTTATCTTCTCCACGACCAGAAAAATCAATAAAAAATTTAGGTTTTCCATCGTAACGAAAAATCCCCCAATGACGCTCAAAGTTTCCGGGTAAAACACTTTTTAAATTTTCATCAACAAGAGAGAATAAATAAACATTCATCTGTCCCGGACGAAGTGGAGAACCTTTTTTGCTTGCCATTTTCTTAAGGAAACCATTGTAGAATCTTTTTGCATTATTTAGATTGGCACGTTTGTCACCATCTGTTGGCCAACCAATTTCACCAACAATAATTGAAACATCAGGGTGACCAACTTTTTTTAATGACCAAACAAGTGTGTCAAAGTTTGCTTCAAACACGTTAGTATATTGGTGATTGTTGTCATTAATTGTTCTACTTGAACTATCAAAGAAAGCATAATCTTTAGGAAAATCTTCGTTTTGGTATAAACTTAGGAAAGGGTATATGTTGACTAGAAATGGTGACTTCCTTTCATCAAGAAATTGCACAATTTGTTTCATGACATCATGAATGTCAGCACGAAAGTTTCCACCAGATGGTTTATCTGAACTAGATTCGTATACATCAGCATTTAAAGCTGTAGTCACTTTAATTTTGTCTCCAAAACCAGCTTTATCAAGAGCTGTTTGAATATTTTGCATTGCTGGAAATGTAGTCTTTATGTATGAACCATTGTAACTCTTCAAGAAGGCCTCATTACCAACAGATACATATCTAAAAAATACAACCCATTAGCCCATTTGTTACAAATCAATTAACGGATCTAAAAATATTCATGTGATTGAAGATTTTTAGTTATATAAACTGTATAAAAAAATTTGTTAATTTTAAGATTAAATTGTACAACCCCTCCAATTTCCTAATTAAAATATGAAGAAAGAAAAAAATGTACCTAATTTTGACACCTCCATCATGCATATGTTTAGAGACATTATGTTTAACCCAATGTTTTGCAAAATCCATGCTATCAGATAGTTTCTTCAATTGATCATTAGGAATTCCAACCATGAGTTCAATGTCTGTTCCAGTAAAAGCACCTAAAATCCATGGATCTGTGTCAAAAATCTTTACCCTTTTAATTCCATTGTCCTTAATCATATTCACCACAATGCTAGGATCTATTGGATTAGTTGCTAATAATCCCCAATTAACACCAACACCGGGTACCGTCTCTGATCCATGTCCACCACCTTCTTGTTGGCATTGAGCTATAACAATGATCATGCAAATTGCACACATTAGGAACTTAGCTTCAGCCATACCAAATGGTAATTACTAATTAGTCAAAGTAATAAAAAAGATAAAATGTTCATTAGTGAGTGGAAATATTATGTTGTTAAGATTAATGATCGACAGCATCTAAGCCAAAATAGGGTGTTTCTCTTTTTCTAATTAAAGCATTAAAATAGTATTGGTTCTTTAGCTATCCATGTAACTAATTTTCTAATTATAGTTGTTAAGTCTTTCTACAATTAATTTATTAATCTGAAGTTAAAATATACTTCTACTCAATGAAAGAAATTGATAGACTCAAAATATAAAATTTCTAATAACAAATGTAACATGAATAAATCAAAAGTTTTGTCAGTAGAAATTAGAAATTTCTTAATGTGCAAATGATAGTGATTCTTGCACTTTTTCCGGTCTCCTTTAAGTCATTGAGTGTGTATGAAAAAATAAATAAATTACTTTTATTCTACTAATGATGAACAAATGTGTAATCTCAATCAGACAGCTATATTTATATAACACAAATAGATAAGAGTCTCTTCTAATGGTATATTATTTAACTTACTTATCAATTATTGTAAGTCGCATATAAATTTTTCACATTCACCCACTATAAAAGTGCTTTGACAATATTATATCATTCCACAACTTTGTATCGAATACTTATATTATAAAATTAAATGTTATATTAAAAGTATATAAATTTAAAATAATTTGCTCTTAAATCCTAACTCAATTGACAAATACCGATATTGTTAGGTTGAATTCGAACTCGGGACCTCACAGTTGTGTGAGTTAATTATGGTGGAATTTGTCATCTCATCTAAAATAAAACAAAAATTAAAATAATTTAATATATTAATGAAATATATTAAAATTAACGTTTTATACACTTTTATTAAATGACTAATGAATATATTTAAAATTATTTTATTCTTTATTTGTCTTACTGGATTAAAAGCCAACTAATTAAAACAGATCGATTAGTGAATATAAAAATAAAAGTACATCATATTTGATTTTTTTAATAAAATAAAGAAAGAAATAAAAAAATAGAATAATACCATAAAAAGAATAAAAATAAAGATAAAAATATAAACATTATGAACTTCTTGGAGTAGCATCTAAAAAAGTTACAAAGTAGTAAAATTATAAGTTTGTCCAATGTTTTACCAAACACATTTTATTTGATTTAATAAACATATTGGTCGTTTTATAAAGACGATGGCAAAAAATCAAACTTTTAAGGCACTTTAATAAGTTTTTCTAGGCAAGCAAAACTCATTTCATTTCATCGGAAATCAAAAGGAAATACAATATGAAATAGAGGAATAATCATAAGCGCTGGTCTCTAATGCAGATGCTCCAACTATACTATGAGCGACCCTATTTGCGCACCTCTTGACAAAAACTAACTTACTTGCTTCCACGACTATTTTGTTGTCTAATTTCAAAGACTACAACATTATTTGATGGTCTCGAATCACCTCACAGTCTTGCAAAACAACCATAAATAGTTGAATATTTTTCCTTCCGATAATACAACAAAAAGAGATTTCCATAATGCCCATTAACATAGAGCGAATTTTGCACGCAAATAATCACTAATGTTGGAGCAACAAAGGTAAAATAGAGGTCCAAATCTCAAAGTAGAGCAAAGAATACACATAGGCATATTACACCACCATAAATTTGATCACTTTTGGTGGAACTCTCAATTTTCAAAGCATTTATCAATTACCATTAATAGGTAGCTTGCTTCCATCAAACATATCTTGCTTACAAAAAATTTATGCAATTTTAACTATGTAAGTATCTTTATATCTTTATTGACGCATACCACATGATTCAGTCCTCTTCGGTAAGTTATAAGTTACTATTTTATACACATTTTCTGTGACATATTTCTAAAGCTAATTTCCTATAGTCTTATGAAAGAGAGCCTTAATAGTTAATACATATAAAAAATCAATTTAATAAAAACATAGTTAAACTAGCTTATATATTAAGGAGATGCCAAATTTGGAGTAACTTTTTTCTTTCAATTTTACAATTCATTTAAACTACTTTACTTTAAATATATACTCAATTATATATATTATATACAAAGTTCATATCAAATTTTTAGTGTATCATTTGTTATGTTAATATTATCTTTAAATTGTCCATTATGTGTTATTTGTCCATTTGAATTTAGTATTGTAATCTCAAATGATTGAATTTAAATCTCGTTTGAGACGATTGTAAAATAAAATTAGTATCACTTTAATAATAATAATAATTTTCATTCCCCCCATCACTTTAATAATAATAATAATTTTCATTCCCTTTTTTTTTTTCAAATTTACCTTCCTTTAAACTATTTAATTTATTATTTTTTATTCAATCAGATAACTATTTATATTAAGTAATTGAAATAACTACATGGATCCGATTCCCTACGGAGAGTAAAAACCCATAATCACGCATTAAATATTGTGAGCCGTCTGATCGGATAATTTGAATTCAAATTGGTATTTAAAATTAAAAATTTGACTTTATTTTAAACCGTCCGATGAAAATCGAACGGTTGACGGTGTGCTTACGGTGGGTCAGCGAATCCGTGTTAATAACTACATATACCCGCAGCGAAGGGCAGGTATATATGTGTCGTGTCGTTAACCCCTCCATAAACCCTAAACATAACAAAAGCAAACCAACACACTCCAGCCTAAGCTAAAACCACTTTCTTCTGCCGTTAACCTCCATTTAATCCAGGTTCCATTATCGCTTCATTTTTCTTTTTGTTTATTTAATAGTAAATCTTTTAGAAAGTTATAGAATCGATTCCTTGTGATTTATTTTCGTCATTTGCGATTGTGATATAATTCATTTAATTATTCAATTACGAAATAAGAAGGGATTTGAATTACTGGAACTGGAATAGTTTCAATTTCACGTGAGATTGTTACTTATGATTGTGTAATTTTCGTTGCAGAGAAATGAGGAAGAAGGTCGATGAAAGAATCAGAACTCTCATTGAAAATGGTGTCAAATTAAGACATAGGTCAATGTTTGTTATTATTGGGGATAAGTCCCGTGATCAGGTATCATTTTTAGCGTAGTGATTGTTTCTTTTAAGATAATTTCAACCATTTTTTGGAACTCAATTCTGTGTGGAAGAAACTAAGAATGGTGCAGTTTGAATGCTAATTTCAGACTCTGTTGTGTGCAGATTGTGAATCTTCATTACATGCTTAGCAAGGCTCAAATCAAATCCAGACCAAATGTTTTATGGTGTTACAAGGACAAGCTTGAACTGAGCAGGTTCTTTATACTCCATTCGACCCTTATTATAAAACTCACTTCTGAGATTTCCTTGTGTCCTTTATATAAGTCTCTTTTCAAAATTTCACATGCATTTATAATTTCTTTACAAAAATACCCCTATTTAATTTATAAATGGGAAACATAAATTTGTTTTCTCTCTTTTATAATATCAATAATTGTGAGGGTAATTATAGAGAAGTAACACATTTTTTGACAAATTTATTGTTAGAACAACTTTTCTTAATATATCCATGAATTTTCTTAGTGAGTGTTATAATAAGGGATGGGGGTATAATTGGTTAATGAATTAGTGTTGCATTAATAAACTGTGATATACTGTTTGTATTGGTTTGCTTAAGGGATGTGGGTTTACTTTGAATTTGATTCAAATGATTTTGAATATATGCAGTCACAAGCAAAAACGTGCGAAGCAGATTAAGAAAATGATGCAGAGGGGTCTTTGGGATCCTGAGAAAGGTGATACATTTTCATTGTTTGTGGAAAGTGGAGGATTGACTTATTGTTTATATAAGGAATCCGAGAAAGTTCTCGGCAACACCTTTGGGATGTGTGTTCTTCAGGTATCTTACACTTCATACTAATTCAATCAATTGTTGTTTCTAGGGTGTATTTCCCCCCCTAAGATAAATTGGTTTTGCCATTCTTTTTCCTTTTAGGATTTTGAAGCATTGACACCTAATCTCCTTGCAAGAACAATAGAGACAGTGGAGGGAGGAGGGTTGGTTGTTTTGCTTTTACGCTCTCTATCCTCGCTGACCAAACTGTATACGATGGTGATGGTATGAAAGCAGATTCATAATTCGTATTTTTAGTCCTCATAGACTATGATTAGTATAGTGCCCCCCTCTTATGTTTATCTTTAACCATCTGCCACTGGGAATTTGATTTTAGGATCTTTTGCATTGCATTTATTGGAGTCAATAAGACTCGCTATATATTAGACAGAAATCTTCTCCTAAAATTTGTTGTATGTTTTTATAAAAATGCTATACTTGTCATTACACGAAGTAACTCCTGTGTCTGATAAGTAATTTTTTGGTGTCTTCACAATTAACATAAGAATATTTGATGGACCAAAAAAACATACACCATGTAGTAGAAGGAAAAATATGTAGAAGTTGTAAATACAAATGAATGGATAAGTAGATCCAAGTGGCCAGGTGGTAATTGTGGTATTATTTGAGGTTATTATTTGTGAAATGCAAATGGATAAGTAGATCCAAGTGTTCAACAGAATTGTTAGGTTAGGAAACTAAATTTGCAATTGAAGTTATAAAGTTGCACTTGAGAAATTCATCTCTCATGTGCGCGCTTGTGATGTTATAGCAGTGAACTGTTTCTGTGAACTTATGGGGGTGGGGAGGAGGTAGTCACAGATTTGCTAGCTCATTAGAGTTTACTTCACTAAATTGTTGTTTTGTCAGGTAATGGTTTCTTTCTTTTTTTTTTTTTTTTGCCTCTTTTTGCATTGGATTGGGTAGCTCTTAGAATCTTGAGTTCATGTTCTTTATTCTCATTTCACCATTCAGTCATTTCCTTTATTTTCTTGTTTTAGCGGTTTTACTTGGATGAATTTCTTGTCCTCGTTAGAGGTATTACTTTTACTTGTTTTAGACATCTTAGTTTCAACCATCTAAATCTAAAAACACAAATTGATAAAAGAACAGTTATTTGGAAATCAAATGAAAGAAGCACAAAAAAGAGGATAAGACATCTCTTAAGAGTACCAAATCTAGAATAAGAAAGGCACATCTACTAAGCATAGGTTACTGGGCTCTATATATGTCTTACATAAATTCCTCTAATTAGCCTGTAGCTAATCCAGCGAGCTCTATAAAAAACTTTATCTTGCTAGAGACAGAAGATACTCCATGAAAATTCTTGTTTTCACGTCCATGCAACTATGCGAGCGCCAAATAACAACAGTATATATTGTACAGTACCTTTGTGTATTTCTCTCTATACTTTTCCCCTCTTCTTATTTATTGCAACCTTTGAAATCACAAAATCGCATGCAGAAACATATCTATTGTGCATAAGAAATACATACATAAAATTCTTCATATGCAGAACAATTTGTTTGCAACTGCAACCAAGAGCTCCTTCCAACTCTTGGTTCACATCTCAGCTAGAACAAATTGACATTTTTGTCGAGTTGATTCTCACCTAATACTGTTTTAAACTTATAAATCACAATGGATTTATAGCCTTATATATTTGATCGATGCTTCCATAAAATAGCTGTATTGTTTAATGGATATGGCCCCTATAAATAGTTTAGTGCCCCAACAGAAATGACTGCATTGTTCTCATTCCATTAGTACTCTATATACCAAGCCTGAAAACTATAAATTTATATTTCTGTGGATAAGCAGTTTATAAGGCAATTACCTACCATGCTACTAGTTTCTTAGAAGTCCCATTCATATCAACCAACTTTCTCTTGGTTCACTGATTGCAGGATGTCCACGACAGATTTCGAACTGAATCCCACACTGAGGCTACTGGGCGCTTTAATGAACGCTTCTTACTATCACTTGCCTCCTGTAAGGCATGTGTCGTCATGGACGATGAGCTGAATGTATTACCAATTTCATCTCACATAAGGTCTATTACCTCAGTTCCTGTTGAAGAGGTATCCTCATCTTTACCTATTTCTTCCTTTCCTTTTATCTTTTCTCTTTGTTTAATATGATGTTGGGCTTTATGCATGTATCTTAAAAGCTAACCAAAAATTTGTTTGTGCTTTTTTGGTTACTTAAGGCTTTCGATATAGAATGTGTCTTGATTGATGTTTTTTGCAGATCATGGTAAAAATAGGTCCTTTTCCCTTCAGATACTAGAGGGTGTTCTTATTTGTGGTGCTTTTAATGTATGATAAATGTTCCGTAATCTTGACAATAATCTGATTGTGTTTGATAACTGCAAAGGTTATACTTGTAAAGATACTAGAGAGAGAGAGTAGAAAGAGGAACTGTTATGGGATGATCTACACGTCACAGCCTCCCCTTTTATATTAGCACACAACTAGGTTTAGGTTGTACTACAAAACACACCGGGATGCAAACCATATATTCTCAATAATTCTAAACAGTGTTCAATATTTGCCGTTGTTCTTTGTATCGGGTGCAGAATTCCTCATTGTGAGTGTTAGGTGCTTTCTCATTTTTGATACTGTAGGATTTTTTTTCTTCTTCTCCATTCCCTTTCTTGGCAGCCATGCTGAATGCTTGTTTGTTTGAATTCTGGTGGAATTCTATTTAAGTTTGTCACTGAATTAATGCTGTAGGACTCAGAGGGACTCTCAGAAGCAGATCAGGAGCTGAAGAAACTTAAAGAAGAACTAAATGAAGATCTTCCTGTTGGACCACTGATTCGGAAGTGCTGCACGTTGGACCAGGTAGGATTATTTACCTTTTTCACCATTTACTGTGGTCAGCCAAATTGGTTTTTCTATGTGGTGCATGTCAGTGAATTTTGTATGTTTTCTGTTATAGGGAAAAGCTGTCATAACATTCCTGGATGCAGTTTTGGACAAGACCCTTCGTGGTACTGTTGCCTTGTTGGCTGCTCGTGGCCGTGGGAAATCAGCTGCTCTTGGTTTATCAATTGCTGGAGCTATTGCTGTGGGGTACTGTGCTTTTCAGACATAAATATCTTCATGCATGACAGATACACCAACTTTCTTTAGGACCTTATTTGAAAATTATCTGGTGTAGGTATTCAAATATCTTTGTTACTGCACCCAGCCCCGAGAATTTGAAAACCTTGTTCGAGTTTATTTGCAAAGGTCTTGATGTACTTGACTACAAGGTACAAGTTCTCTCACTCGCTGATAACTATCATTGTTTATCTTTAATTAAGATGCATTTAGTTGCAAAAGATCTAAGGATGGCTACTGAGCAATGTTACTTTGGCAATGGACGGGAGTTGAAGTAATCACAGGCATTTATATTTGATTGACAAATGGTTCATTCCCATTTAAGTCATAATATGGTGCATATTTGGACTATTTTATTGTGACTAAGCTTGCAACTTTGAAGTTGTAAGATACCACTTTTACCAATGGTGGAAATCTGGTAAAAATTTGTTTTATCAACTTACGGATTATGATTAAACAAAAATTTATTGTTCTAATGGTTGTCTAGACAAAGTTTGAATTTGATAACACATTATTTTACTCCCCTTGTAATCAAGAGATCTTCCTCTCTTGAGACCGAGTCATCATAGAGAAGAAGAAAAAATAGAAAGTGTGCAAACCAAATCAAACACAGATGTGTTTGACCAGTAATGGAAGCCATAAAATCATAAGAGTGTTCAATTAGTTCAAGTAAGTTTTGCAACTGAGTACAGTTTATGCAACTGAAAAATCATAGCTTTTTAGACAAGGTCGTAGCTATGACCATTTAATGGAAATATGACATAACTGAATATATAGTAAGCTTACCTCATTCAATTTTTTGTCATACATAAGAAAATCAATGAAAAGATTCCAGACCAGGGCACTGTCCTAGGAATATCAAGTTTGGTAACTTTTTACTTCGATGATCATTGAGATACGGGTTACTGAGTGCATGTTATTGGGTTTGGGTCTTTTTATAGTCTCTTTTTTGCCTCATTTATTGGGTAATGAGTATATGAAAATAGAACTTTTCTAAAGGCCTTTTGGTCTGTTTGTATGTAAAAAGTTGAACGGTGTTTGTCTAATAGAGCTACATTTCCAATGTGAACAGGAGCATCATGATTTTGATGTGGTAAAAAGTGCGTCTCCTGAGTTCAAGAGTGCTACTGTAAGGATCAATATTTACAAGCACCACAGACAGACCATTCAGGTATGTTCTTTGGTAATACTTTTTCATTGATGAATATGACTCAAAAAGTGTCGTATGATATTAAGGAAACTTACTGCAATGAGGTTACGATCTATCGTAAATTAATTCTGGCCTTGCTTTTCATCCTAATTTCTTTCAGTATATACTGCCACATGAAAATGAAAAGCTATCGCAAGTTGAATTATTGGTTATTGATGAAGCAGCTGCTATTCCACTACCTATGGTGAAGTCTTTGCTTGGCCCATATCTGGTCTTCCTGTCTTCTACTGTTAATGGGTATGGATAGTGTTTGCCTTCGGCGAAACCTTCTATATATCAATTTTTAGTGATAATTTATCAATTCTTTTGATTATCCCTTTCATTCCTCTTAAGTCAAGTTTAATGTATCAATTTGTTCATTTTGCTCTTGCAAAGTTATGAAGGAACTGGACGCTCGTTATCACTAAAACTTGTGCAGCAACTGCAAGAGCAAAGCCATATATCTGCTAAGAGCACAGAGGGCACCGGTACAATGCTTTTGACTTCTAAAATTCAATTTAAATAACTACAGTACCATGTCATGCACTTTTTGGAATTGAAATACTGTCTGAGTGAATTATTAATTTATTTGCTTTTCAATGATCAATGGTTTGATTGTAATAAAATTTACAGAGTTTGGTATTTTTTGATAATAAGTGTTACTAATATATCTGGTGCATTAGAGAGTATACAAGGATGGAATGTATAGGCAGAGTTGGTTAGAAAAATAATAAGCAATCTACTACAACTCGGAAACAGAAATACCAAACAAAGGATAAGAGATAAAACAGAAAATAAATCTTATATGAATCAGATAATTAAGTTTTAATATAGTCTAAACTTATTCAAGCTGTTATTGCTAATGCTAGCTATTTTTTAATCTTTCAGGTCGTCTGTTTAAGAAAATAGAACTAAGTGAATCCATCAGATATGCTTCTGGGGATCCCATTGAAAGCTGGCTTAACACATTACTTTGCTTAGATGTTTCAAATGCCATCCCTAATATTAGCAGGTTAAAGAAAAGTTTATTTCATAAATCTTTAAAAGATGAGACCTTTTTTTGATCCTCATTTACGGTTCTTTTATTCTGAAATCAGGTTACCTCCTGCCAGTGAGTGTGATCTATACTATGTTAACCGGGATACTCTCTTTTCCTATCACAAGGATAGTGAGTTATTTTTGCAGGTATAACCAGATTCATTAAATGATGTTGGATGTGTTGTGATTAATATTTTCAGATGTTTAAATGCCATAATAAATATTTTTACTTGCAGCGTATGATGGCCTTATATGTTGCATCACATTACAAAAATTCTCCAAATGATTTGCAACTGATGGCAGATGCTCCAGCTCACCACTTATTTGTGCTACTTGGTATGCTTGGTTTTCTTTCTAATTATTACTCCCTCCGTCTCATTATACGTGTCATTTGAGTAGTGCACAATTCTTAAGAAAATGATTAGTTGTGTTTTTCTTAATGATAAAATGAGTTTCATATACTAAAATACCCTTATTAGTAGTAGTTAGTGGAGTAGTTAGATGAATTGTGATACAATAAATAAGAGTATTTTAATGGAAATAAGTAATTAATGCTTCATTGGTAATATAAAATGGCAAATAATTTGAAACAGAAAAAAATTGCAAATGAGACGCTTCTAATGAGATAGAGGGAGTATTTTTTTTGTTCACTGTTTAAATTTACAGGACACAAATTTGACATAAGAGTATTTGTATGACAGGACCTGTGGATGAATCAAAGAATCAACTTCCTGATATTTTATGTGTCATCCAGGTATGGTGCATCTTTGACATTAGATATAAATAACTCCCATGGCACTGGGTTGTAACCCAAGGGGTTTTTTGGTTGAAGGAAATGTTTTTTTTTTTTAAATCATCGATTACAGAAACCCCATTTTCTGTTTATCATGCTTGTCTTTTTGTTGTGACTTCCCACACTCCATATTTCTATTTACAGGTTTGCCTTGAGGGGCAGATATCTCGTCAGTCAGCTATCCAAAGTTTAAGCCATGGCCATCAACCTTTTGGAGATCAAATACCATGGAAATTCTGTGAGCAATTCCGAGATACAGTTTTTCCTTCACTTTCGGGCGCTCGCATTGTACGCATTGCTACACACCCTAGCGCAATGAGGGTAACTTCTGTATTTTGGCATATGGTTTTTGTTTAACCAGATTCTTTTAAAGTTGTAACACGACTCTTATCTTCTTTCATTTATTTCAGCTGGGATATGGTTCTCAAGCAGTTGAGCTTTTAACACGGTGAGTGCCATGCATGATTTCCCATGTACTTAGTGATGTTCATGTTACCTTTTCTGTTACTCAAGATGTTCATTCCATGAGCATTGAGTGTTCCTCAAACTTTTTTAATTTGTCATTTATTTGTTTTGCTGTCAATATTAGTTGGCTCATAGTCTTTAAATATGTCAAAATGTTTGGTCCTCATTTAGTAGTCTCTAATTTGGTCCCCATTTTGTCTTTAAATATGTCCAAATGTTAAGTAAAACATCATGCATAAATCACTTACTACATACTGTCTGCAGTTATTATGAAGGACAACTTACGCCTATCTCCGAGAATGATGTTGAAGATATAGAGCACACTCCACAAGTTAGGGTTACAGAAGCTGCAGAGAAGGTATGTTACTTCAATTAGTAAAGAGAGCATTTCATAATTTTGAGATAATATTGTGTAAGGGCAATGCTTTATAGCAGTTATTCATTGTTTATAGTTAGAGACATATGGCAGGACCTTTTTAGGATATATACCGCTTCCCCTTAAATGGAACAAATTTGCCTTCTTGGCTATGTTTTAGTGTTCGGCTAATGGGGTTTTTAGAGGACCTTCTTTGAAGGGGATGCAACAGGAGAGGGCTTTTCTTGGTGATTTATTGTGTGTTTTCTCTTTCTTTGTTGATTTAGTAAAAAGGATACCTTCTGCTTTGCATTTTGTTCTTTTCCTCCTTTTTTATTTATAAAAGAAGAGATTAAACAATTAAATAGTAAGGAGGATTGGAAATGAGAGTACTGAAAGAGTGGGCTCACCGAAATGTGTATTCTGTTGCTACAAATTGAATGACTATAAAGACTGTATATAGAGTTCTCAGATGCTGAGACTCTGCAGTAAACTGTCTATGTTTTCTTAACGACCTAAGTTGTTAGTTCTTACATTTTTTGTAGAGTGTACTGCTCTATTGGATCAAATGTACTGATGTAGTATCCAAAAGCTTCTAGTCTGTTAGCTGGCATAACTTACTCCACTATTTGTTAGTAACAGACTCAGTTAACAGTACTGTCAATATTTCTGTTAGCTGTACAGATTTCATTGCTAGCCTCAGTAGCTCTAAGAATTTGAGTGTACTCACCCGATGTAAGTGATTTAATAATAGAAATTTCAGTTTATCAAACATAAAATTTTCTCACTTTCCGTATCTCTAGATTTCATACATTTATAGACTCCAAGAATCAATTGTACAGTTAATGGAAACAGTTACAGTAGAATCATACCGCTATAACTAGTTATGCTACAAACAACATATAACTGAATTTAACAAACTATTAACAAAAACTATCAAAGAGACTAAGTATCAGCCCAACAGTCCCTGAAAATAGACAGTTTTTATGATTCCCTCTGCAAATTCAGGGTGGGTAAACCCAGTTGAACACCTTGAGTTTGTGTTAGGAACCCAAGAATTTGATTCACTAATATTTAGAAAAAAAGGATAAGAAATAATAGGAGATAATCTCTCCAAAGAAAATGATACACGAGTGGATATGCTCTTACAATGGTTTACACCACTCAATTTCTGAATTTGATAAAAGATGATTTCATAAGGGATGAAACCTTTATTTATAGATTCCATGTACACTTAGGATAGGAAAGGAAAATGATCACTAACAAACATAATAGTCTAACTACTTATAACAACCTCAACCAATTAACTACTTTTACTAACTAATTCTCCTTTATCTAAGTCCTAACAGTTTGTCCCTAAGAGAACAGATCTCGAGCGGAGATAGAGCCTCGGTGAGAGACATAAGTGATTGTTACTAGTTAGGATCTTGTTCAGAAATTTATCACGAATAACAATGTCCAACACCGTATGCTTGGTGGGCATGAAGCCAAAGGGTCAGGCTGTGTTGAGTTTGTCACAATGTAGGGCCAGAGTAGAAGTAGAAACTTGCGATTCAGTAAGATTCCATATAATTTCTTCTGTAGTATGGCCATGAAGCACACTGGTGCATCTTGCTACTCATGGTAGACAGTTTTGAGTGGTCAAAGTTATGGTTGTTTTGTTTGCCGCATGTGCCGTCCCATTGTGGTGCCTGTAATTGGTAGTTGGGTTGTCATCCATCAGAGTAGTAACATGGAAGGTATAAAGCAGAGCTGGTAGACAAAGCAGTGCTGAAGTGAGTTATCTTCATTGCTTGCTGGTAGGTGGCTCAGAAATATATAGGCATGAGGTGTTTTCGATGGTATGACACGGGAGTTGTCAGTGATAGTGCTGCAAGAACAAAGGTGAATGCAGGTAGTGGGAGAGGAGGGCGCTGATAAAAGCCTTAGAGGCTTTGTAGGGTAAAAAACATAAACTTAAGTGTCGGTTAAAATAACCCTGTCTTTGGTGACTTATTTTGGCAACCTGACCCACTGCTTAGGCAGGTTTAACTGAAGTGGCTCATTGAACTGAATCCAATGTCTGTTACTCTTGCGGTGGAGCTATATTTGATTTGTAGTTATCTGTGATTTTAAGTATCTCACTTTATGTTTGTCTTTCCAACATACACTTTTCCTTTTTTATGATACTACTATGAATTCAGGTTTCACTACTCGAAGAAAACATAAAACCTAGAACAGATCTTCCTCATTTGCTAGTACATCTGCGTGAAAGGCGCCCGGAGAAGCTGCATTATATTGGTGTCTCCTTTGGCCTAACCTTGGACCTTTTTCGCTTTTGGAGGAAGCATAAATTTGCTCCTTTCTACATTGGCCAGATTCCAGTTAAGCTTTATATTTTTCTTAACCAAGTAGACTATGGTAATGTGTTTTTGATTAACAATTAAGTGACATTGTTTCTTCGACATGATAGAATAATGTGACTGGTGAGCATTCATGCATGGTCCTGAAACCCTTGAGTAATGATGAAATTGAAGTTGATGGATCAACTCAGTGGGGTTTTTTTGGTCCATTTTACCAGGGTGGGTTCATCCTCCTTTGCCGTTATGATCTCTATGTTCTATATTCATGATTTGTATTCTTATATTCTGATGATTTAGTTTGCTATTTGTAGATTTTAGGCAAAGATTTGCGAAACTTCTGGCTTCCACTTTTCGTGGCATGGAATACAAGCTTGCTATGAGGTTAGTATTTGGAACTTGACGTGGTCATTTTGAAATTCCTTGAATTCTAGGGGCTTACAGTTCTTAACAATTAGATCATGCTGTAAAATTTTCCACGTCATTTTATCTTTTTTGATATAATTATTGTTAGAGGACAAAAAAAGTTCCATGACCTTAACATATTTTTTCCTTTAACCAAACACTTATCTTTCAATGTCTGGCAGAATAATATAATATTAATAGAACTTGTGCATCAAATGGAAATGGACTGTCTGTTTTATATGTAAAGAGTTACTTTTCTTATTTTTCAATTTATTAAATAATAGTGTCTTACTGATATATGGGAAGGATTGGCTTTTTCAAGATGCTACAACTACCATTAATCTGCCATTTTTTGGTCTAAGAAATTATAAGGAAGTTACATTGATGCTTTATCCTACCATAAAATTCCATATCTATTGGATAAATCTTATCCAATATTCATTGATTAGAATTAGATATGGAATTCTGTAGGATCTGCATTCTTCATTTAATTAAAGTGCCTTTTAATTTGATAATGTATTCAGCATCATAGACCCAAAAATCAATTTTACGGAGCAAGAGCAAGAGCCTATGAAGAAAACTGCTGACAAATTTTTGGGATCAGTTAAAGAGTATTTATCACCACATGATATGAAGCGACTAGAGGCATATGTTGACAATCTTGCTGACTTTCATCTGGTAAGATCTCAAATGGTGGAAACTAATACTTTTTACTTGATGACCAGTCTGATGCTTTTTGGTCATTGCAATTTGCCATTGTGTACTCCACTCTAATGTCCTCACAGTTCTCACTCTGTTGGTAATCGATGATTCCATTTTTAATTTATAAAGTAGAATTTCATGAACTAATTTTGCACAGTTGTTTGCTTTTGCTGAAGTATATATCTTAAATTTGCATTATAAACTTTGATCGGATCAACTGCAATGGCCAGACACATTAAATTAACGTTCCCTTGAGTTTGCTTCACGTGCATTAGCATCAATGTCTTAATTTTTTTTAATGGCCTTAAAAAAATCAGGATGTTGGCATTATGTAGTATTGGACATTATGCACTCTATACATATTACTGTAGTTGCAATGTAATAATTGCATCAAAGTTTATGGCTTTGATATCACATAATGCTGAAACACGTGGTAGTGGTTATGCAATTTGGCATGCTTTTAAGTATGATGTTAACCGTTTTTTCTTGACAGATTTTAGATTTAGTTCCGGCGCTGTCACACCTGTACTTCCAAGGAAAGCTTCCAGTTACATTATCACATGCTCAAGCTTGTGTGTTACTCTGCACAGGTCTGCAGAATCAGAACATTTCGCACATTGAGGTCAGTTCACTAACTTAAAACATTTTTAGATGAAGTAACTCAATCATGTGATTATTTAGCAGTTAGCACCTAATTTTTCGTACAAGCAAGTGGCAAAGAACAACTTAATGTTGACTCCCATTACTGGATATATGTTTTAGAAAATCTTCATTCCGTTGAAATTTGTTATCGTACATCGGTCAATTCATCATGACACAAATTATCTATTAAATCAACAAGTTACTCTAAAATTCATTGTTTAATATTGTTAAGAGGTTTTAGTAGACCTTTTTTTGCCATTAAGTAGAACTATTTATCCTGTTTGATTTCTTCCCTGTTGGTGCCTTTTCAAAAAGATGAATCATTCTCTTTTGTGCACTTTCGTTTAATAGGGACAAATGAAGTTGGAAAGGCAACAAATATTGTCTCTATTTATAAAGGCTATGAAGAAGTTCTACAAATATCTATATGGCCTTGCATCCAGGGAGATTGAATCAACCATGCCACGACTGAAAGAAGTAAGTTAATAGTTCCTGAATAGTTTGTATTGGCTTGATGTTTTTACTGAAATTCCTAGCAAGTTTTGTAAATGAAATCCTCACATGCATGGGTTGATGTTTTCACTGAATTGTCTGAAATATTTTGCAGCTTCCGTTTTAATCCTTCACTAATCTTGAGCCTCTTTTTCTCGGTTTTCTTCTATTTTGTCCCTAGATTGTCATGGAACCTCTTAGTGTTTCTGTGGACGAAGACCTTGACAGTGCAGCTAAACAAGTTGAGGTATCTACTTCCATCTTTTACTTTATTTTTTTCGAAGATCCTAAGATAATCGACATCCTTGCTTGTTTCTACATTCAGTTTTCTGTAGCTCTTACCTTAAATGATTATTACTGGATAGGACGATATGAAGTCAAAATCAGAAGCACTCTTAACTCCAGAATTGCTCCAGAGGTATGCCATTGAAGGCGGAGAATCTGGCTTAGACAGTGTTTTGCAAAATAATGGTGGAAAAATACCCACAGGTGGTCTTATCAGTATGAAATCAAATAGGACTGTAATCAAGGCTGAAAAGGAGAAGGGAAGTCATAGTAAGAGTGACAAAAAGCGGCGCATGGACAGTCACAGTCATAAATCAAGTAATAAAAAGGAAAAAAGGAACAGATCTTAGATGATAAATGAACTGTTGCAGAACTAGCCGTGACGATTTCAGGGATTGTTGGTCCTGAGTAGGAGTCAGAACAGCAGAGATGTCGAGCGAAGTATATGTCCAAATTGAAGAAACAGGGAAGAAAGTCTTACAAGAGCAGATGCTATTAGATCTCCCCGTCTTGGTCTTGATGGCTGAGTGAAATAATTTTATTAATTTGAAGTACAGGATTCTGTACTGCGGCTATACTTGAAATTTGTTCTTTCATCTTTTTAAGGAAATTAGGGGACAGCATTACTGCATTAATATTTAATCTGACCATGTATCATTTAACCCTTTTGTACGACTTAGTGCATGAACACAATCTGTAGAGTGGAGATGCAATTCCCAGTTTTATTTCTCTCTCCCATTGATGGAGGCACTATATTAATGTTGTGTTATTTCCAAGAAAATGTCTTGAGAAACAAATTTGATCTGACAATTTATTCAGTTTTATGGTTATGAGAGGAGCACCAATGTTCAATCCCTCAACATATTCGGGGCGCACCATAGTTGATTGAACAATTATTATTATAGATAAGACAAAGCAGATTTCTGCGTGAACACACCAATTTAATATCGATCCCTTTAGATAAACAAAGTATAAGTTGGTAATTGGTGCTTAAAGCCGTAAAAAAAAGTAATTGGTGCTTAAAGCCGTAAAAAAAGTAATTGGTGCTTAAACATGTTCGATTCACATAATCATTTTCTTCTGAATGAGACACATTTGTAGCCACTCTGCAGGCCACATTTCAACATATATCATAGAATTGGAATATACATGATTCGGTTATATGCCCTAATAACAATGTGATTGTTATTAAGTAATTTATGGGACAAATTCCTGCATTGAATATCACATTAGAAGATATGCCACAAATAGCCAGAATGAGAGTTTCAAACATGCAACCAATTTGGATCATCAACTTGAACTACATCGTGTAATCTTGAACCCTCTGGTGTTCCCAAGGGAGGACCAACGCATGAACAATTGTCAACATTATGTAGCTCCCACTCTTTGATTTCACATTTCTCTAGTGCAGCAACTATTTTTGTCCTCTCTCTTTCCCTTGGAAATGCTCCATCTGGACTAACAAGTACTGCTCCAGTATAAGACTGCCCTGCAGCTCTAGCAGCTCCATGATAGTGAAACAAACCCCAACTAAGATCATCAGCTACATCCACAATTGTCCAAAACTCATTTGAAACAACTCCATTATCTAATACACTAAAATTGAATGTGCCATATATCTTACCTCTCTTAACCCTATATTTTCTCCTCCTCCATACCATTTCACCTTCAAATGTTTTTACCTGAAAAACAGGTTCATACCAAAATGACCCTTTTGCTTTTCCTCTGTAGAATAGCTGATATTGGCAAGGGAATTGATCATACGCAGGATTTTGCCCCGCTACGACACGCCAGCTCCATTGCAAACTCCCTAACCAACCAACAAACAAATCTTCCGCGATTGCATGACTTAAAGTCTGTCCCCGAAATTCAACCATTGGAGGCACATATGGTTTGGTAGGGACTTTTGCTTCCAACTCAAGACAATTGTTTTTCTGTAACACGCAAAGCGAAAAGGCTTCTAGATTTGCGCTTTCGTACGAAGCAATACATCGATAATTACATACTTGATCAACAGGACTACACTTATTTAAGCATTGAAGAGCTTTTCTACAATTAGGATCCAACAAGCAATTAAGTACCTGCCGGCCGCAGTTCCTCAACATACAGTTTAAGGTTGAAAAACCCTTTGCTCTCAAGTTCTTCAATACAGGAACTGGCCTTATATAAGCATTGATTAATAATAGCAAACAAAACCGTATATCGTCAGAACTATTTCGATCCCATGCTTCAGATACAGTTTGCACTACTTCATATGAGTCTTTGGTTTTATCTAACTCGGAATTCCCAAATATTTTTCCAAATATACTACCTCTCACTTCATTGTGAATATCATAGCCTCCTAATTTGTTCTTCAAATCTGGTGAAGAGTCAAAACATATTACATTTTCAATAGTTTTGCTGTTGATTTTAATCCAGTTAACTGACTCTTTGTTTGTAACTGCGACAATCACCAATATATCGACATTCGGTAATTCTTTCTCGAGTCTCATTGCCATTTGTCCATTTGATTGAAGGCACTCATCATTAAATACAAGAAGTTCATACCCTTCATCAACCCATTTCAATCTTTTAGCCTGGTAAAAAATGACAGGGAATAGAAAAATCCATCACACTGTTAATGAGGCATTTTGGATAAGCTTCTCAATAAGCACTTATAAGAAATATTTAGCAATACTATCGAACAACCTTTGAAATAATAGCCTTTCACATAAGTTGAAATTAGTTTTTGAATCTCACATTTTTCAAAAGCTCTTCATATAACTTCTCCATGAAGAGTCAAATGCTTATTTTAGTAGAGAAGCTCCCTTAGGCTAGAAGTTAATCAAAACTAGGCATTTACTCATATGAAGCTCCCTTATTTTCCCTTTGATTATAAAACTAACTAAGATTTAATTAATATGCACACAGTGTAAATATGTTTTACATTACCAACCAATTAAAATTGTTGGATCATTAAAATGTTTAGCTTTAATTAAAAACATCTTAAAATACATGCACAATTTAATGATAAATATTGTTTTTTATAATAAAAAAAAAAAAGAAGACTTTTTTTGACAAAATACAAAAACTTATATATAAGACAATCATAGAATTACATATTTATGAAAATAGAGTAACTATGTTCTACCTTTAACTTAGACATAAACAAGCATTAAATCAGTAAGTGTTTAATTTAATTAACAGAAATATCAAAGACAACATGAAAATGAGTGGAGGAGAGTAGAGAATACTCAACTGTGTGAAGCATGACTTGCTCCCAAGTTGCAGACTTGAGAGGGCTGACAGCTCCATGGCCAACTATAGCCACCAACCTGACCGGCGGCTCATCAGTGATGACGGCGGAGTGAACGGTTGTGGATGGGGGAAAGCAAAGATGAAGGCGTGGTGAGGAAAAAGAGAAAGAGAGTGATAATAATTGAGGATGGCGAAGAATAGGGAAAGGGAGAGAGGTTCCATAGAAAGTGTTGAGGTGAAAGGCGATTCTTTTAACCACCGCGACAGGTGTCAGGGTACGCAGTTGCTCGGAAGACATCAAAAAACGAACAAACAAAGCATCATAGGACAAAGAAAAGATGTATTGTATTAAACCATTGCCATAGTTACCGCTTCCTTCCTTCTTCCTAACTCCACAAACTTCTCGACACTGCTATTATTATTATTATTATTATTATTTCTAGTGGCTGTAAGTTTGCGTCTGTTGGCTTTTATGGATAGAAGTAGTGATTAGTAGAAGATACAAAATTTTATATTTTTTTAAATAAAAAAAATCAGTTATTTGATCATATATAGTAATTTTCTTTTATGTCTAGAGACTCTGTCGAAACCTAAAAAAATAATCATTAGAGAAAGGAAAAATTAAAAAATAAAATAGAATACATCAAATTTTGACATTCTTTTATATAAATTTAGAGATATTTGTAAAAGAAAATTTATTTTTAAACATCTATATATCTTCTATAAATCTTGAGAGAGAAATGAAAAATATAATATAATAGATGTGATATATTAGTGATATAATGTGATAAAGAAAAAAAAAAGAAAAAAAAAGTGTTGAAAAATTGAAGGTTTTCAAATATTATTATTATTTAAAAAATTCAATGATTTCATTTTTACTAAAATAGTTTAAACGAATTATGAAACTGAAAGAAAAAAATTACACAAAAACCATGTATTGCACTTTTTATATAGTAAGTACAGATAACCGTTGTACATCATCTTCCACCCAACTTAATAACTCATCAATTTTGTACTCAATCTAACAAAATATTTTATTTGTGCTTTTGCATGGATGGTGTGTTGTTGGATGCCATACTAAGACAGATTTAAAGTTGAAATATTTAAAGGTTTATTATAAAATATTATCAAAGTTTAGAAAAACTATTCAAATAATTTTTTTACACTTTTAAGTAAAATATTCAAACATGTTTTAAAAAAAAATTGAAAAGTAAATTATTATTAATTAAAATGAGATTGATAACTATTTTACAATTGTCTTTAACGAAATTTAAAACTTAACAAAGTCAATAAATACTGCAATTATAATCCTTTTTTGGACTTCATTCATAAATATTCAAATGAAAATCTTTATTTTACTAACAAGAGAGTATTGATTTTGAGATTGATTTAAATGTTTCAGAATTGAACAACACATAATCTTTGGTAGCTTGCAGTAAACACAATGCAAACAGCTAACGATGTATATACCACTAAGTACTCTAGTTGGATTTAGAGGATGCCAAAGAAACTGTTATTCCTATCAAATATTTAGCCAAACACTCAACAAAGCTGGTAGAAATCAATGAGAGAAAAAACAGGTAAATGTAATTTCTAATATGCATATCATTGTTCTTTAGAGTGATGCAGTAACTGAGGACGAACTTACTAGTATACCATCTTAAACGCGAGGTAAACTTCATGTTGAAGTTTGTCAAACTCTTGATGTAATGTTTCGTAATTCAAATGTTGCTTATGATAAGAGTATGTTGGGTATTCTCTAGAGGGATGATGATGATGATATGGTTGATCTTTGTCATTATGAGGGTTTCACTAAAGTTGTCTCAAACTCCAGAAAGAAAATTTGAAAAAGTTAGAACACACAAATGTTTAGAATACCTTTTCTAGAGCTGGATCTCTGTTTGTATTGATTTCATTTTGTTTTTTCTTAGGCTAGGTCTATGTCACCCCATATTTTCTTCTTCTTTATTTTAATATGTTTTTAGCTTATAGAAAAAATACATATTTTTTTTATTTTTGAAAGATAATGTTATAAAGTGATCAACATTTATCTCGTGTATAATTTATATATAAAATTATATTTAATATATTATAAGGTTGTTCAAATTTTTAAGTAGAAGACATATAAGAGACACACTAATAATGAGATATATATTTCTCTTTTAATTAATTGATTTGTGAAATGTCATCTTTTAACTAATCAATTACAAATATTTGTCTCATGTATGATTTTTAAAATCAACTATTAATTATGTATTATTATTAATCTATGAAAGACTATATTTTAACTAAGATATTAGGAAAAAATATTTGTCTCGTGTATATTTTATACACTAAATTATAATTTGTGTATTATAATTGTTTTCAAAATTTTATTTGAAAGATAATTCAAGGACATAATACTAATTAAA
>JBBPBP010009779.1:5731077-5745448 GCA_037974735.1 Cicer chorassanicum
AATTAATTTAATAATAATAAATAAATAAAAGAGAAGATTAATAAATTTTAAATTATTGAAGTGAAAATATTTTAAACATTACTTGACATAAGTTTATTATTAATAAATATCAATTTGTATGTTATTTTATATTTAAGGAGATTTTTGAATATTGCAAGGATGAAATTCAAAAATAAAAATTTTAGGCACTAAAACTGAAAAGTGTTATATTTACATGATCAAAAACTGTTTTTCTTTGTTAATTAACGTTTTTGTAGGACCAAAAACGTATTTAAACCAAATAAAAATAAAAAGTAAATTCTCGTATATAGACTTTCGTTGGATTTGATACATGCAATTATTTAATATTATGTCATTTTTTATATTTAATTATTTTAAATTGTTATTTTCAAGTTACCAGGAGTCAACTAAATTATAGGGTATCAAAAAATTTACAATGTTTTCATTGATGTAATATAAAACTTAAATAACTCATGAATTTGTGGACATACTTTCTTTGGTCTTGAATATAAGCATGGTGTAAAGTTGTAGCTAACAATGTTTTTGCTTGCATTGCTGAAACGATTCAACGTCTACTTGGGTTTTAACCAAGTCACGCTAGTCATTGTGTATTTGTGTGTCTGGATCAAAATAATAATATGTTACTTCAGGAAATAACGGTGAACAAACCACTAGAATGCGAAAATGAAAAAATGAAATATATAATCAAACATAGACACGACATGTGTTTGAGTCATCGAATCTCTTAAAAACCAACTAAATGTGAAATGATATCACCTCCACCCACTCTCCCAATATCTCGACAAATCACCGGAACTTAATTTCATAGCGTATAAAATAAAATTAAGTGAAATAAACTACCAAAAGCTAATTTCCAATAGTGTATTTAACATTACGTGAGTAAAAAGGAGAAGTGGTGAGCAATCACCAAACTAAATTATATTAATCCCTAACAAGTTGAAAGCATGATCACTCCATTGCTGACCTTGAAAATAATACAACGAATTACATGAAGCATTTGTCTGTTTAGATAACTTCTTTTAGATAGCTTATATAAGACACACCCTTATATAAAATAAAGAAATACAAAACATGAAATAATAATAGTAGTACAAGTGTTTGGATGGTGGTTATTGTTATGATGTTTACCTAAAAGGGTAGAGTTTCAAAAGAGAAGTGTTTTACACGAATCTTTAAATACATGTTGTCTACTGCTTTCAAGTGAATGAAACAATAAATCATGTTTTTATTCATGCTAAATTGGTGTAAGATTCAATTTTGGTTGGGTATAAAAGAGCTACAGGGGAGTGTTGTAGTGAATCATTTATACTATTTTAGAGGATTGGTTAAGGGGAGATGCCACAAAAAATGGAAGAGTTTAATTTGGCTAACTGATTGTTGGAGCATATGGATTTTAAAACATTCTATTCAATGGTGGGGTAGGGTGATGTGGCTTTAATGTTGGATAATATTAAAACTATTTCTTGGTTTTGGTATATGGCTAGAAACAAAGTTAATTATAAGTTTAGTTTTGTTTGCAATGATTGTTCATATGCTCCCGGTGTTTGTTTTCGTGCCCTCAAATACACTATTGAAAGTTAAGATCTAGTAGTATATTTTACACTACAACCAGCAAAAAAACTGAAAAATGAATAAATTTGGGAGTTGGATAAACCATCGTCTTTACTGGTTGGTGTTCAAATCTTTTAGGTTGTCTCCAAAATAGATAATACTTTGTCATTATAAGTAGGTTTGGGATACCCCTTGTGCTCCCCATAGGTTTTGATTGGTAGTAAGAAGAAAGTAAGAATGTAAGAAGAGAGAAATAGTAGAGGGAAATATGTGAAAAATGTAGTAAATTTGATATATGGTTTAGTAGAAGAGAAAGAGAGGAGAAATAGAAATGAAATAAGTGTGTTGTCTCTCTCTCCTTACCTTTGATTGAATAGAAAGTGATGAGAGATAATTGTTATTTTTTGTAAAAGGATAAAAATATCCTTGACTTAAAAAAATAATATAGAAATCTTTTTCCCTCAAAAAATTTAATTTTTTATTCCATACCTATTAATTAAATAAATTTAGTTTATATAAGTTAATTAATTTCATTAATTTAATCTAATTATATTAGTTATGTAAATAAATTTTATTAATTATTTACATCTGATTAATTAAAGCAAGTAAACTTCCTATTAAAAAAAAAAAAGCAAAGAAAATATACTTTAAAACAAGTAGTCTTGCCATTTTTTTTTCGTTGAGACTTTCAGCTCTTAGTTGTTGCCATCACATTCAAAATACCAAGGGCAGAATGGTAGTTAAAAAAAAAAAAGCAACTCCTCTCACTTTCTTCCTTCGCATGAGAGGAGAAACAAAAAATATTTTAATCTCTCCTATTTCTCTTGTAAACCAATCAAAGTAAGTTTGTTATTTATTTGTAACTTCTCTCTCGCCTCTTTCTTTTCTAATTATACTCAATCAACCACATTTTTAATAAATTTTGCTTTTATATATATATATATAAAAGCAGCCTCTCATATGTAACTTAAATTTACAAGTTAAGTTGTAATCACAAATTTTTAATATTCATTTGAAATTTAACATGTGATATTTATTATTATATCTTTTAATTTTAAAATTAGTCAAAATTATGACTTACAATTCGAAGAAATGGTCATGTATCAATCAGGTGACAATAAATTTAGATCATTTATTTTATTTTAAGTTTAACAAAATAAATTGTTTCAAATAATTTGTTTAACAAGAAAATAATTTGTTTCATTTTATATTATATTATTTCCCATGTGTATTTTTGGAAGTATGAAAAATACTCTGTATACATGCGTCATGAACTGACGGTTGTTGTACAATTTATATAGAATTAGATGATTTATTGTTATTAAATTATAAAATTAGCATGATTAAATATAATCTATCAATAGCCAACCTTACTTATTGGAATAAAATCTTACTTAGTGGAATAAAATTTAGTTGTTGTAGTAAATTCATCATCTGTTCGATTATTAAGTCAATATTTAAACCAATATATTAAAAAGAAACGAGGAAAGTCACAAGTCGTTAAACAATACTTTAGACATAAACACTTTTCATCACTCGATGATGCTTGGTAAAAAAAAAAAATATTCGATGATGTAATAAAAACCAAAAAGGCTCATTCCCGTAAATGCACACATAATCAGAAATTGCGATGTCCAAAAGATGCAATAAAATGTCTTACCTTAGAGACATCAAACCTGATAAAAGATTGTCTCTCTTACAAATATTATTACGATATACATGAATAATAATATAGTTAAGTGCTGATTCGGTATATATTTATATTATTATAACAAACAAATTCCGGACAACAAATACAACAGATCCTATGAGTGATTAACTGATTATAAACCTTAACAATAAACTGATGCAGCCCAGCAAACATAGACAGAAATAGGAATAACAAATAAATTCAGTTTTTTTTTTCTGGACAATTCCTATAATGTAATAACTGTTAGTAATAAAATCCTATAATTAGTACAAAGTATTGCTTGAAACAATCACCTTAGTACTGTAACTACTGTATATAAACATGATTTTACATTTCTGCATTAAAGGATTTACCACATCCACAGGTTTGTGTAGCATTAGGATTCTTGAAAGAGAAACCTCCCCCAATCAGAGCATCACTGTAGTCTAATTGCATGCCAAATATGAAGAGTAGGCTCTTAGGATCACAAACTGCAAAGACAAATGGACAAGTCAAATACGTGAAGTAGTGATTTATAGAGTTTACGACTTGACAAAAATGGAAATGTGGACGCTGCAGTTAGCACGATAATTATAGATATCCACATAACAAAGTCTCCTCTATCAAAGATAGATGCATCAGTTTTGTTTTCGTGCAATGTGCGATACAGTTTACTAGTTGTTCCTTCTTTTATTAACCAAGTAAGCTTAATTACAAAATCAGCAGAAAACAATCCAAGTGCAGCCTTAAAATAGTTTTAACTGTTGTTCAACCACCAGAGCAGCAAAACCAGCAAACAAAAGCTTAAAAAGAACTACCAATCAAGTACTATTTTGATACCACGTGTGGTGTTTGGTTGAGACATCCAAACGCATATAGCTTATCCAGCATAAGTTCTTGTGCAATAACCTCGTATGTCATAAACACTTAAATAAGTTGTTTATCCAAACGGGCCATATATACCCACATTGAAACAAAACCCTCACTGCATAAAATCATAATCAAAGGTTTTCATCAATACTAGAACCCGTATTGCGTTGGAAGATATTGGATGTAGCTAATGCGTGTCAAATATTTAACTCCCCTTCCCACAAACAAGAGAAAAAGAATATAAACATTAATGATGAGAAAAAGAATATGAAGTCATACCAATAACAAACCCTTGGTATTCAATGATGGAATCATCCGGCCTTGTATTAGCTTTGTCCTCAAAATCCATTGTGTATGACATACCAGAGCACCCACCCTGTTTGACTCCTATTCTTAAACACAAATCTTGACTTCGTTCAGACCTCATCTTATTCAAGTGATTCAGTGCATTATCTGTAAGAGAAATTGCAGGTGCCACGGCTCCAGATGCAGGCGCAGCTGAAATGTGGGATGAAAGTAAAGGTTTAATAAATGCATAGTGGAGGCAGGGGGGGAATAACTCAAAAGTGCACACTAGCATATAACAAAAACCAAAGCACTTTGTTGCATTCCCATTAGTTTTGTTTAGACTCTTGGAATCCTAAAGTCGCAATGGAGTAATGAACCCCAACTAATCAGTGCCAAGCCGTGTGGATTCATACAAGTGGGCAAAACCCTCCTAGCATCTACTTTTCTCATTCGCAGGACTCGAATGTGAAACCTTACTTTAGAGAAACCAAGCAACTTGTCACCACTTAGACTAACAAGAGTATTAATAACAAGTGATGTTATTTGAACATAAAAATCCAACACTATATTTCAACTATGTATAAAAATACATCACATATAATCGCTGATGTGATTGAGATGAAAAGTAATAAAAAAAAACCCAAAACATATCCCAACCATGGTGAGTTCTTCTGTAGACCAACACAACATATGGTCCACCGTGGCCCAGTGCTCAAAAATCACCTAAAACTCAAACAATGATCGACAAAAATAGAAGTTGACGGTTCTTCTCATTCTTACATTTGAGACGGTGACCTAATTGGTGCCGGATCGACGAGTTCAGTTTGAGGGGTACATCTTCATTTTCCTTTGTTTTTATCGAACGGACATCAATCAAGTCACTTTTTCAGTCATGAGAATGAGGAGAACCATAAACTTCTACTTCCATGAGACAACGTCTGTCATCGTTGGAATTTTGAACAATTTTTAACTATCAGTTCACAGTGGACTACTTATCAAAGTCCCTCAGAATTTGCCTCCCAACCATATATATGTCTAAACAGTGTTGGACAACAATTTTATTGTCCAAATAACATTTTTGATTAATATTATCAAAACAAGACTGAACAACAATAAGTCCAAATAACATTTTTGATTAATATCATCACAACAAGACTGAAAAACAATAAGAACACTCCAACTTTTTACTATACTTTATTGAGGCGTTCCAAAGAACTTGGCGGGATAGTCCTTGTTATGAAATTAAAAACGCCTCTATTATCCATCATTTAAAAATCTTAATATATGAATATAATGTCTAGTTATGATTCATTATAAACATACTTGATAAGAAAGAAACTAGGTAGTACTGACACTCAAACTGAGGGTATCCGGTGTATGACACCAAAACATACGATTAAATTCAATCTCTTCTACTTTCTTAAATTATTATTATCGATAAGTGTCGGGAGTCTGTATCCGTGTCTGTGCTTCATTCACAAAACATAGATAGAGAATCTTAAGTAGTTCCAAAAATTAGGGTAAGCAAAGTTCTTCGGGTAATGCAGAAGAATTAGGAATTAAAATCAAAATCTAGCGAATAATCAGCTCTTCGATTAGAATTTCATTAATTGGAAGAAAGTGCGTGGCTCCTTCATAAAAAATAAATAAAAATAGCTGTGGTATTATTAAACTAGATGAAGATCATCCATCGTGTTAATTTCATTTTCATAACCTAATAATTTGATATTGATTTAATTGCCGATGGTGTAAATTAACAGCCGCATATGATGTTGATGAATAGAATTAATAAAATAGAATAACAGGGAATGAGGGAAAAGAGTACCAGGAACGGAAACTGAACGAATTGAGAGAGGTTTAGGTCTACGAATTCGGCGATTGAGGATCGGTGTTGAAGGCCGAAAAGAGAGTGATGTGTGAGTTTGAGAAAGTGGAACGGAGATGGGAACGCGAAGGAATTGGGGAGAATAGTGCGTAGAAGTGATTGTTGCAGAGAAAGCCATATTGTTTGTTATTGTTTGTTGCAGAGCCTACTACTGCCTTGTCCCAATTTGATATTTCGGCTCCCTTCATTTTGCACTCAACTCTTCTCCGCCGCAAAATTTCACGAAACCAAAATTAAAAAAGTTAAAAATAAATCAGTAAATTATCATTTTAAATCTTATAATCCCGATAATTTTAGAGTTTAAATTTACAAAATATTAAATGGTTTAGAGTGAATTAAAATGTTTTATTTATCGTATGGTGAGTCAGATGTTGCAAATGTGAAGGTATAATATTTATAAATATATGTATTATATTTTATGTATTCTATCTATTTGAATAAATGAATATTATTTTATTTTATTAAAAAAACATTATAACAAGTGAAATGCATATGTTGGATTTATGTAAGTATTCAATTTTCAGAAAGTCTGTGGACACTTTTACCGACTAAACCATAAACCAAACAATAATTTTAATATTAAATAAATAAAAAAGCGTTGACACTTAAAAAAATTAATAATATGTCAACAAAGACTCTTATTTATATGGATTCAATTTATATTCGACAAGTTTTTTGAAAACTAACATGTAAGTATATTTGTATACATTCAAAAAGTCTTGAGACTTTTCTTGATTTAATGAATTTGAGATTTAAGTGACCTAAACTTTTTACTCAAAATTACATATGAAAAAATATCAATATTGTAATTAATAAAAATCAAAACAAAGTTGATAAAGGCATAAATTACCCTCTTACCTAAATATACTACATAAAATACAATTATACACTAATTATAATAAAATATGAATTATGTTATTTATCCTAAAAAAATATATCACAAATGTGTCAAGAATTACAAAATTGATAATATATAACGTTAAATAATGATACATCAGTGTTCAATGGTTTTAAATATTTAGTTTTTACTTCGTCATATTATGTCATGATGAGATTGTGATATGTTCTTTTTATTAAATGTAGTAATTCACAAATGATTATTAGTGATTGTAAGTCAGTTAGGATCGTTAAAAATGTTGTTAAAAAAGTTAGTTAGTTATAGTGTCACTATTCAAAATTGTTTGATAAATAGCAAGTAACAAATTTCAAAGTATCTGTAATAAAATTGATTCAATTCAATTCATTCTTTGCAATTCCAATTCCTATCAATTCCAAAGTTTGTTCTAACACTTTTGTGATACAAAACATTTCCCATAAAATATACAAAATGTTACATGGTAACAAATTTGGCTAGACCATGAAAATTGAAAAATACAAGTTAACCTAAAGAAAAACATATAAGGGTTTTGAAAAATACAAGTTAACCTAAAGAAAAACATATAAGGGTTTAGGATAGAAACCCCATAGATATGATCTGTGCCAATTTCTAGACCAGGAAAAATGAGCACAACTTGATCATCTAAAGATACTGTACCAAAGAACAAAAATCATGTCCTTAAAATTCATTCATCCTTAGACAACAACTTTAGCATGCACAACCACTTTGTTGCTCTGGTTCTGAAGGGGTTTCAGATATTCCACGAAAGTAACTGTCATCAAATGATAATGTTAGCCTTTAAATTTTAACTTTGTTAATATCATAATAGAATAATAAAAAAAAATATGAATACTAAATTTAAAAATAATTAAGTTTATGATTGACAATCACTATGAATTTGAAAAGCTACATTACGTAGTATTTACAAAATCATTGTGGCTCATCTTAATTTTCTTAATTCTAGTGTGAAACTAAACTTAAATGAAAATTAGATTCTTACATATCTAGATCATGTTCATTTTGTGATGCAACTTTAGCAACACATAAAAATGCATCGTCAACATTGTATCCCTCTTTTGCAGAGGTCTCAAAATATGGTATGTTACCCCTAGAAGCACACCATTCCCTAGCTTTCTTCTCAGTAACCTACAACAATTAGCAAGGTAAATAGTGAACACTTTGCATGAAAAACGTTCGATTATAACATTTCAACAAAATTAAAAAGGTACAAATTAATATAATCATTGTATAAAAGAATAAAAGGTTAATTATCTACATACCCTTCTACTGTTTCCACCATCTACATCAACCTTGTTCCCAAGTAATACAAAGGGAAATGCATCAGGATTTTCTGTATCTGCCTGAGGTCAATCACCAAATTGTAGATTACATGAATATCAATTTCAAATCACGTTATTAAGCTTAAACATGCCATTTTTTATAACCTCAGCAAATTCAAACAATTATATAATCCGTTGGGTCATGAAGAGTATTGAGTTAAGATCAAGTGAGTTAAATACCACACATTTTAAGTAAAACTTTAAAGGTGTGTTTCCGAGTTGATTTTTGGAGGATTTTAGAGGAGAAGACTTTGAAGGTTTAAGTCTATATATATATATATATATATCAAAATAAAGAATTAATCATTCAAAGTATTTTTTTTTCTATAATCCTCCAAAATCCAACTCGCATAATGATCCTACATTTTGAGTCACGACTTTTACTCAAAACTTTAAGGGTGTGTTTGCGAGTTGGTTTTTAGAAAATTTTGAAGGGTTAAATTTAAATTTTGATATTTAAAAAAAAAAAATTCAAAGAACAACTTGATATTATTATATACTTGTTTATTATGTTATTTTTTAATTTTTTTTAACATATTAATATATATGTATATATATAGACTCCACTCTACGAAGATTTTTAACACTCTAAAATCACTCTAAAATCAAATTCTCGTAATGGGTATAAGTCCTCCTATTTGCTCAACTTTCACTTTTTTTTAATCAATATGAGATTTTTAACCCAAACTCAATACCAACGTAATCAAATAAGTTCCCTCTATGCGAACTAGTGTTTTCTAAATCGAATCAAACTAATTGGCTCAACCGAAAACCGCTAGTCCGTAGATTGGTTCATCCCCGGTCTGTTAGTTTTTTAATTTTTATTTTAAATTGAAACACTTTATTTATTTTATTAGTTATGCAGTTGAGTTCAATCGATTGAACCATAAAGTGGATAACATTGCTCTAACCTACATCACTTTTAATAAATCTGATTTTAAGTGAAAAAATTAGTAACACCAATCAATCACATAACCCTCCAGATTGTGAGCCAAACAAAGGACAAAAGTTGTGCTAATATAAAAGTAGAGGCTTGAAAAATAAAAGGAAAACAGTATGTAATTAATTAAAACACACCTGTTTAAGAAAATCATCATGCCAATTGTTTAATGTATCAAATGTTTTGTGTATATTTACATCATATACCAAAACACAGCAATCTGCCCCTCTATAAAATGCAGCTCCAAGACTATGAAACCTTTCCTGTCCTGCTGTATCCCAAATCTGCCATATAACATGTAAATTTGCGTCCATTCTCTTACCCCATAATAAAATACTATAAATTAATTGTTAGAATTATTACAACTTTCTCATAAATAAAGCAAGAATTTTTTATTTTTTTTATAGAGAAATTTAAATTACTCACTTGCAAGGTTACTAGTTTGTCGTCTACTAGTATCTCCTTTGTAACAAAATCAGCTCCAATCGTGGCTTTATACTGTTGGCTGAATTTCTTATAAACATATCTAAATTCAAAGTTAATGTTCCACAGTATTATTCTGTAACACAATTTGTGATTGTAAAAGTTTTATCCACATATTCAGCAGCGAAAAATATTATTATAGTATAATTTTAGTTAAAATTTCATTGTTTATGTGGCCAATTTAGTGCATGATTGAGTTATTAGTGAAGTTGATGAAAACCACATTAACATCATGATTATAACACTGTAATTTTATTAAAACTTCGTAATTACAGTATTAAATTTACAGAAAATTACCATAGCACAATGAGACGAAACGTGGATTCAAAAATGGGTTAGGCACTTAATCATTGTTTGCCAGCTGGACTGAACCACTGTTCCCCACAAACATATAGGATTGCCAACTCATGTACCAATTTTGGTCATTTTAAAAAAGGACAAAAAAAAAAACAGTGAAAAGCTCAAAAGTATTCATGATTTGGAATTAATAATAATGCACCTACAACGAATCACTAACATCACAAAAATAACAAAATTTAACTTTTTCTTTTTCCATTTTACTGAAAATGCAAATAATAATTAAATGGATACTGATTCATCAAAGACGTCTTCCCCACCCTGAAAAAAAAAACAACAAAATTCAATTCACATTTATATGCCAATAATAACGAGTTCATAAATTAATCTCATAAAAAATGACTTGGAAGCATATGAAGAAGAAAAAAACAAAATGAAAATTTGAAATTAAAATAAATGAGAGAAATAAAATTTTACAACATACCCACTATCTCCAAGGACGATAACCTTAAGCAAAGTTCTCTTTCTATGTGAAATATCCATGTTGATGACTCAAAAATAATTAGCAGAAAAAACAATTTTCTCTTTTTCACTTTGAAGCAATGAAATGGTGAAGTTACTATTGAGTAGAAGAAGGGAAGAAAAAAAGTTGCACAAAAAGTTATCAGAGAAAAGGGATACCCGTGTTTGAGGTAGTTCTTGATTCTTCTTTGTGACTTTGTTGATGATATCTAGCTTTTTGGGGTAACGTTTTTATTTTTTTATTTTTTTTATTTTCTCTCTGTTTCTGCATTTGAATGATACAAGTGAGAATCATGTGAATTTTGACAACCAACACCAACGTTCTAGTGACAGCGAAGCAATATTATTTTTAATTAAAGTAAGGTTGTTACCAAGTATTTTTTGTTGACTTAAATTAAAATATGATAAAATGGGTCAAAATGAAAATTGAGAGTATATACATACGTGCTTGCCTCTAGTAGTTCGATCTAAATACGTTGCTTTGAAAAAAGAAAAGAAAAAAATGACAGTTGGAGAGTTGGGAAACGCTTTTGTGTTCAGTTGTGAATTGTGATGTTATTTATTTTGACATACTTTAGAAGGATGGAACTATGATGCCTGCATTTAATTTAAAGCTATACATTTAAGATTTACACTAAAAGGGAAAATCCTATACACTTTTGATTGCTGATTATTTACTGATAGTAGTTTTAATTTTTTTATAGTAAAATGACAAAATCAAATATTCATATTTATTTTTAGTGTAAAATTTATTTATACACTTTTGATTGAGTGATTATTTATTGATAGTAGTTTTAATTTTTTAGTAAAATGATAAAATCAAATATTCATATTCATTTTTAGCGTAAAATTTATTTATATTGATCGCCCACCATCATTTTTTATATTTTTTAACTTTTAGCTTAAATATACTTTTATTATGATATTTTAGCTTTTATTAAATATTAATTTTATTTTTAATTTATTTTTATTTTTTTATAAATAATAAATGTTGGTCTTTTTTATCATAACAATTTCAAACTGTTGTATGATTACTATTATAAATTATTGATGTTTAATATTAGATCAGTTATAAAATCAAATATACAAACTTCTAAAGGATGCGATGATAATACAAATAACTTTGACCTTCATTTCAAATAGTTTTATATCTATTTTAAAGCATGCAATGAGATTTTGTCATGTGCGAACCTATTAATGAGTTAAATGAATGTTTTTTAAACACTATTATAATAGATAAATATTGACAATTGTTATAAAGAATTTAAAATACACAATTTTTATTGTGATTGTGAAAATGATTAAAATCCATACTTATAAAAGATAAAGAACATAAATTAATAAATAAATGACTAAATAAATATTAGATAAAAAGATAAAATACCAAAAAAAAAAAATTTAAGCCTAAACTTTTTGGTTTAGAATCATATAGAGAAATAAAGAAGAATATCTCATATAAAATTTTTAGTTGGTTAAATTATACTTTTGGTCCTTTAAGTTCTTTTTAGGTTTCACATTGTTCCTTTAAATTTTATTTGTTTTATTTTCGTCCCTTACATTATAAACGTTTGACATTTTGGTCTCTCAAGTTAGTTTCGTTCCTTTTTAGTCTCTTAAGTTATAAACATCAAACATTTTGGTCTTTTAAATTACAAAAATTATTTATTTTAGTCTCTTAAGTTACAATGTTATATACTATTAGAAAAGACAGAAGTATATTATATATGCAACTTAAGATACCAAAATATTTAATGTTTATAATTTATTCGGCTAAAATGGAATGACAATAGCTTAAAGAATTAAATCGTCTAACGTTTGTAATTTAAATGATAAAATAAAACGAACAAAATTTAAAAGACCAAAGTACAACTAAAAAATAATTTAAGAGACAAAAAATGGAATTTAACTTTTTTAGTTCCCTTATATTTGTTTCTTAAATTTTAACAATTTTGTTTTATAGTAACTTTTTAAATTGTCATCAATTATGATACTTCAATTAGGCATGGCAACAGGGCGGGACAGATTTGACCTCCCAAACCTCCGTACCCGATTAGTCTGAGAAAATTCGCACTCGCTCCCATATTTTAGCGGGTGTGAAATTTAGACATTCATTCTCGTCTACAAAAGGGGTCACACACACACGAGACGGGTTCGAACGAGTACCAGATTATGTTGTTATCCCTAACTTTATTTGAGTTTAATATTAAAGAATTAGAGATTTTAAGTTTTATTAAAAAAAAAAAACTAATATCATAACTAATTACTTAATTTTGTTGGCATCAATAAATTGTAGTTAGCTCCATAATATTGGGCACACATGAGACACCGACATGTGATGTCACTTGAATGTAGGATTATACATTATTGTACAACATTTTCCAAGGGAAGCAAACTTAATTCATATCATTTATGGGCAGCAAGTAAATATACGCCCAAGTAAGAGTATGAACAATCATTTTCACATGTCTCTTCGCAACATTGAAATATAAGTTCTATGGCACCCCATAGAAAAATGGGGTAAAATCGATATTTGATCGCACAAAATTAACATAATACTTAATATCGTAGATAGTATTTGCTGTTGTACTTATACGATGAATAATTTCTTTTTCTTATATATATACAACTTTATATTATTAAACATCTTGAATATTTCATATACTATTAAAATATAAATCTTTAATTATTTATTTAATATATATTTTATTAACCACTCTAAATAATTCTTAAACTACTTTAAAGTTATGCAAACAATAAACAATATAAGTTATAATAAAAATATGAACTAATTTTCTCTCTTCAAAAATAAACATATAAAAACAATATAAATTATAAAGAAATTTAATATTGCTATTCATTTTCATAATCCTGGTAATTTAATCAATATGATCAATATATTTAATATCAAAATATTAAATAAATACTTAATCTTTTTATTTTTATTTTTTTTAAATTATTCTTAAAGTAATAGTTACGAGCGTAAAAAAAATAGTTACGAAAGTGTTCTAAAAAGCAAATCCTATTTGGCACGTTGTAAGATATTCAGACAGTAGAGGCAGAAGAGTTGTCGGTGAGTAACTCGTCACTAGTTATAGATATATTGGATTTTTAAAGTATGGGCCCTAGCTATGTTAACCTTGTGATAGGTATCATGTAAGTAAATTTTGTTGAGCCAACTCATGATAAACAAGATTTTGAGAAAACTTCTTGTTTCAAAAGCTAGAAAACTTCCCTCATATGTTATTTTTGTAGCTATTTCTTAATTCTGATTATTTATCGTCTCAAAAGCAAAAGAGCAATTTAACATAAGACACAATTGAATCTAAACTAGAGAAATTAGAATGTGGCAAAGAATGTTGGCATAAAAATCACCATAGTGAGTAATATTTAACAAAGAGAACATTATAATAAAAAATTTAACTAATTTTATTTGATTTAACGATATCAATAATTCCTTAAAAACTGATTTCAATCATAAAATACCAGTTAATTAATATTAATTTTATTTTTTAATAAATATTTTATCCTTATAAAATAAATTATTGTAAAAGATGATTTAAAAAAAAACTTAATTATATTTAAATTTGGGGAAAGGCCTACAAATATCCTAAAGGTGTTTGTTAAGAAT
>JBBPBP010009779.1:5765289-5784429 GCA_037974735.1 Cicer chorassanicum
ACTTGTTAAAAAATTAAAAAAAAAAATAAAAGAAATATTTAATGTAAAAATATTATTTTTTAGTATTTCAATACATTGAATGCATAATTTTCAAAAATAAATTTTCTTTTATTTTTTTAACAATTACTCCAAATTACTTGTAATATTTTCCTTTAAAAATTTATTAAAAAGATATAAAAATTTATTAAAAAGATATAAAAATTTATATAGTTAAACACACAGCTTCTAAATTACTCTTATAACCGTAGTTAATTTCTCAACAAGAATACTTGTTTTTCTTACCATAATCAAGGATAATTGTCACGATTCCCTTAAATTAATGTATATTTTACTTTATATACATCCTTTTCTCATGATATGATACGAAACAGTTTAGTTAATATATTTGTTTGAGTAATTTCTTTACCTAATTTATTAAATAATAAATAATTGATTAAAAAAAGTGGCAGCAGGTTGTGTTGCATTGAGATCACATAACATGAATTTAATTGGATTGAATATGTCAAATAAGCATTGTGCAGTCGGTTTCATAACAGTTCCTTTTCGCTGCTACATCACAACACAATTCAGTCAAAAACCTCTCTTTCTCTTCTCTCTCATCACACTCGCTTCGCTCTGCTTAATTTTCCCCTCTTTCATTCATTTTTCACTCTATTTAATAATTCTAAACCCTTCCGCATACATATTTCTCATCTAGATTAGATCTGAAATACACGCTCATGGACCGTCGTAAAGAGGTTAGTTACTTTCTGCTTCCTTCTATTCTATTTCTCCTACTACTTGATTTGTAACGAACCACAAACAGAGAGAAAACTCAATTTCTGTTAAATAAATACAATTAATGATTAGAAAAGTAATTATTATTGCCCATGCATCCACAGTGTTCGTTGTATTCATTTCTTCCTTGTAAAACACGAATTTCGGTTATATTCTTATTCTTTTTTTTTTTTTTCCAACTTTGATTAATTAATTAATCATTTTGATTTGTTTTTAGATCTTCGAAAATCACCTGAAGTTAATAATATTTTTCCACGCCAATTTTTTTTTTTTTGTTATTTAGTGTTTTTTCTTTTGTTAATTAAAGATTCCTTGCAGTTGCTTTGAAACGATGATAACAGCGTTGCTGTCGTGCAAGTAACTATATAGATATACTCCTTTTCACCAACCAACGAAATAGTCAAATTCATCACTACGATTCGTTTTTGTCCAATTATCATAATTCGTGATTTTAAATACTTTTCTTTTTTTTTTTTTTACGGAAAAATAATGATTCCTTAAAGTTACTCTAAACGTGCGTTTGGTTGAACCCTGGACAATCATGATTTTAGGTGTTTTTGGTAAAATTATGATTTCACCCAAAACATACTAAATGAATTTTCTTAATTAAATGTAATTTTAAAAAAAAATATATATATATGAAAAAATTTATATATTTTATGTATGGAACATTATGACAAGCGACATAGAAATGGTTTTGGTTAATGTTGTGAATACAGAAAAATGCAAATTGGTTATCAGTACCACAGTTTGGGGATTGGGATCAGAAGGGGCAAGTACCTGACTACTCACTTGATTTCTCAAAAATAAGGGAAACAAGGAAACAGAACAAGACAAATATTTCAAGAGCAAGTCTTGGCAATGATGAAGAATTCAATATGGATTCAACCTCATCCAGCAGTGTTAACACTGGCCACAGCCACAGCAGTGAACAACAACAACAACAACAACACCCTCGGTACCATCAAACCCACTCTCCAACTGTAAGATTCTTCGCCAGCTTTGTTAGTTATTCTTTCTTTTGTAACCCATATAAAACTACTACTTGTTGCAGATAAAAGTAACTGAAATTGTCACTATTGATTTTAAATGATTTTTTTTATAAATCTTTATTATAATGGATTGAACACTTTTGAAGAATAAACGTTTTAGACATCACAATATCACATGTATAATAAACTAAAAGGGGCTTTAAGACAAAAATACAATATGGAGAGATGAATGAAGAATAATGTAGTCGACCAAATTTTGTTGGTTTTGACCCTAACATTTTCGGAAAAAATGTAGTAATTTGGAGTTAGGACCGGAAAATAATTAAAATATAAAAAAAAATTGTTTCAATCAAAATTTACTTGCTTATTTTTTCCTACCGATCAAAATAAAAATAAGGGAGCGTGCTTAACTATTAAATAAGGGAATTCTTAGATGGACCCAGATTAACTGGTTTGAAAGAGATGTAAAATGATACTCCACATGGATAGTACTTATCTTGTAGATACCTAGCAACATATAATTCTAGTTTTTTTTTACTGACACATAATTCTAGTTGCTGCACATGCAATGGATGTTTGGGGGCAGTTACATTCTTTTCATAGGTAAAGAGGGATATCCATTAAGACCAGAAAAAAAGAAATATTCATTATAAAATGATGTACTTCTTCTGTAATAAAATAATTGAGTCTTGATATTTTACACATTAAAAAAGTGTATAAATAAAAATAAAAATAAAAATATTTTTTAAAAGAAATATTCTTATTAATTATTGGTGAATGTTATAAATATATAAATAAAGATATTGTATTAAAAATAATACAAATAATATTAATTAAAAATAAATGTATTAAAAATTAAAAAAATTATTTAAGAACATTTTTTATAAATGAATACAATGGAATGGTACTATGCGGTTGCTCATGTGACATTGGGGATATGTCCCTTTATGTGGCTATGAAAAAGCCTAGTATATATAGAGAAACCCAATAAAAATGTCTTCCCTTGAAGTATTAAATAGAAATTTGTTGCATATCAGATTCATTTTCTAGATCCGCAAAAGATTGATCTCGGTATATTTGTCGTTTCTGAAACTGAAGTATTTAATAAATTGCGACAAGTGCGTTACTTATATGGCAGGACATCTTTTACATCATTTTTATTTATATAACTTTTTCCTTGACAGACAAGGAAGAGCTTCTTCAGCTACTTCAACTGTTGTGTGAAAGCCTAATATTTATTGTCAAGTACAACCCTCCACGTAGTTTTCTGAAGATTCTGGATAGGGGCAGATATGTTAAGGGACAATTATGCTGCTTCTTATTATGTGATAATTACTTTGTTCTTGATTTTAAATTGAAGGAAAACAAACTTTTTTTTGTGACGCTCTCTATGAAATTAATAACTTACCATTGTTGCTTGAAATTTTGTTAATCTAATTCATTTGCGGTAAAAATGGTAATCATGTGACGGGTGCTCGTGACAAATGGACCCATACTTCAGCTCCAAAATATGATGAATAAACTCATACACTCCTAGCCTTAAAAATTTTGTTTTTTTACTGAAAAACTTTTCGATTATTTCAATTCAACAATCACACAAGTGTTTAAATGTGTATAGTGCAATAGTCATTCTCACACTTCAGTTTCATTTTTTTTTATTTCTCCAACCTGTCATCTGAATAAAAGTAGACTTTGGGGCTTTTCATCTTAAACCCAAATTGTGACGGAGCTTTGTTATGAGATGGTGAATGATTCATCCAACTCCTATTTTTTTGACTTTTTATTAGATTATGATTTTCAGTAGTGTAAAAAAATAAAATACATTACCGAATTTTAATTTTCGACATTATATTTACGGATGGGGAAGCAAAAACAGAGGCATATGACATTCATCTCCTGAGATTCCTTTGGCCCATTAGACGAGAGCATAGCACATGGGCAAATTTGGCCCATCTCCGCATTGTTATCCATGCTAAGTTTACCCAAAAAAAATCCCATTTGCCTCTTGAAGGTATCAAATCACATTATTTCAAATGATATTTTAAGAAATATTATCAGGAATAGCATTTTTATTCATGTACCTGGTAAATATTTAGATTTTATACAAATATTTTAATTTATTTAACTTAAAAATACAACAACAAAAAAATACAGATATACAAGGGCTACTGGGAAGATATTTTTTTAGGAAAAGTGTTACTCGGAAGTTATAAGTAACTTTATTCTTTATATTAATCTAAAAATGTTATTTTCTCTTCCAATTTAAAATCAGGACTATGAAAGGTCGATTTTAAAAAAATTTATTTTAAAATGAAAGGTGTATTTTCACAAGTGTGATAAAATAAAGAATCAAAACTGCAATTAAATTTATCAATAATAAATATTATTATATCACTCTCAAATAAAGTGAAAGATTTGTGTCTATTTATCTCATTTTCTCCCCCCAAAGTCCTCCCCTTCCCTGACCCAAATTCATTAGAGTAATAATATCACACAGTTATTAGTTATACGTAATAACAAATCCCAACCATTGATTTGAGATAAAAAGGTTCATATTTGGCACACTAAATCAGCCTTAAACAATCTTGTCCGTTAAATGAAATCAAACGGTCAAGAGTTGTTACTGCGTCAAAAAAAAAAACTTTAATTGTGCACCTAATTACAACAGTTAATGTGTTCAAAATACTAGTAACACCGGATAATGCGTCTCCCTTTTCCTTTCCTTCGAACTCTCAATCAGAGCTCTCAACCAGAGCCTAAGTTTTATTTTGACGAAGCCGAGGACAAAAGAGCAAGTGGTTTTGGAAGGATTATTCCAATTTCAATTTTAAAATAGGTTAGTTCGTTCAACATGTCTTCTCTTAGATGTTTTTCTTTCGGTCTGGTTTATCTTGGAACAGTTGTTTAGTGTGGCTTTCTTTCCCATTAGTGGCATTGATCTCTTCTACCGTTGTGTTGGGGTTTAATGAGTTTGCTTTTCTCCTATACTGTAACAATAAAGTTGTTCTCTTCTACAATTGTGTTTTTGATTAGTCAGATTGCTTTTCTCTACTTTACTACAACCATGAAACAGCCATAATTCTAATTCGCCACTTTCTATACTTCTAAAAAGGACACCCAGGATAATGAACAATGTGAGTTATGGAATTTGATCGCAGCCGGTGTTAAGAGGTTTAGAGATTGATTATTGGACCTCACCCTAAAAGCCACCGTATCATATATGTCACGATTTAAACTGATGTATCTCTCCATAATCCAGTTCTTATTACAGCACTAAGAATATATTTTTTGCAAACACAAGAGGGAAACACTCCATCTGCTTTCTTTCCGTCTTCAATATTTTTCTTTGGCAAGCTTAAAGATGAAAGACTCACAAAATAACTAAAATTCATAAAATCATTGAAGCCGTTCACAATAGCAAAAATGAAGGAAGGAATATCTCTGGCAGAATTCCAAATCCTATTAATGTAAGCTCTTAAAGTTAAGAAAGTGCGACTATTTAAACCAAATTCCATCAAAAAAATATATAAAAAACACAAACATAACATTCCTCTTTTCGCCAAACTAGAAGACTAGCTCATGTGGCTTCACGCCTGACTTGAGAGAAAACCTGGCACCAAGATAAGTCTTCAAGTCTGGAACACTCTCAATGGCTTTTAGCAACGCGGAGTCCACAGTTTTCTGCTCATCCTTCTTCTCCTGGGGCAATGCTTTTTTCTCCTGCATTCGAAAGATAAAGCAGAGATCAGTACACAGAAGCAATTGAGTATATAACAAGAAAAAACATCAAAAAAATATGAAGATTGAGAATTCCACCTCATTTTCTGCTTCAAAGAATTCGCCTTCTCCCTTGCTCTTCTTTTTCGGGGCTTCCTTGGAGAAGTACTTGTCATCAAATTTATCCACATTAACAGCAGAAATATCTACTTTGGTTGATGTACCAATCACATAGGACTGGTTTACACGTCTCAAAGGAACTCCATTAATCTTGAAAGGACCTGAGATGCCAAGTAAGAAAAACAACTGAATATGCTGATAAATGAATGGAAGTAGTGCACGTATTGAAAAAAAAATCTTATAATCTTCAATTTAGATATCACTTGTTATACAAAAAAGAAAAGTATAGCCTAGAACACAACCAGAGACATAAACATCAGCATTTTAGTAATACATATAACAATAACATATAGAGATACGTCAAATAAAAAGGCAATATAATAAAACACAACATTGAGTAAGAGTTGAAACACACCTATATATCTCATCAACATTTCTAAATTTAACTACTAATAAAGAGTAACATCATAAATTTAATTGGTGGCCACAGTAAACAAAACAGTTATACAAAAAATTATCAATCAATTAAAATGGACCAGTTAAGAACGACAAATAAATTAATTAACAACAAAGTTACCAGTTACAAGAAGCAACCCAGAAGGAAGCTGCTTCAAAAACACAACCCTCTTTCCCTTAAATCTACCAGCAAGAAGAATCAGCACTGTCCCAGGAGTAATGCTGGCCCTGAAGACAGAAAAAGACCCAACACAAAATATATATCAAAATTCAAATCATGTAAAGAGATTCAAATAACATGATGATAAATAAAATGGATAGAAAGAACGTGATTTTAGTGAAAATTTAAAAACCTGAATTTTATATAATTACTATCCATCTACCAATGCATCAGTTATTATCCCAATAAACTATAACTTATCCCAGATCCTAATTTACATATAAACACCAGTATCCAATTAAATGGAAATAAAAATGAATTAGAAAGCTCAACATATAAACTCTAAAAAACATGAACAGGTGAAAGAGGGATTCATAGTGATAAGTAACCTGAGCTTAGTAGGTTTAGGCTTATGCTTGTTGCGAAGGGGCTTCTTCACATCATCAGCAGGGTAAAATTTCGGTGGTTTCTCAGCAGGTGATTCAGGTTTAGGTTTAGGATCATGGCGAGGTAAAACGCCGCCATTTTTGGCCTTAATAGCCCAGATACCCCTCTTGTGGTACATCTTGGATTTGGAGTACTTTCCAATTCCCCTAATCAATTCAGGGTTTCTGGTAACCCTAGGTGCTCTCTGCTTCGCCGGCGCCATTGCTGCTACAAGATACAAACCCTAATTTTTTTGTCTGCGCAAATAAGAGCGAGGAAGATAATGCTTTGTGTTATGTGGAAATAAATCTTTGTAATGTAATGGGCCCTCGTACTTTGGTCCATATCCCGTTTTCATTTGTTTATAGGTCCAAGCCCAGTTCCATGTTTCTCTGATTTTCTAAGGTACCAACTAGTAGGTACCAATAGTATCTTACAAAATTTTACTCTATACCCAATATTTATACTTTTATCTCTGTATTTTAATAAAAATTCAATTTAATTTTTTAAAATAAATTTTCAAATGTTATGTTTTGTGGTACATTTGTATTTCGGAAAACTTCTAAAAAAATATTTAATGCACAAATGTGTTTGAAAAACTTAAAAAAGAATTTCTAGAACTTTGAGTTTTCTAAATAAAATTGTTTTCCATAAAACTTGAAAATAGTATTTTGTAATACAAAATTCAAACTTCAGAAACACAATTATGTATCGGAAAATTTTTTTTCAAGAAGTTTTTCATCACACAATTGTGTTTCAGAAAACTTGAAGAAAAAAAATCGATACACAAAGTTTGAATTTTATGACATACATTTATGTTATGGAAAACTTGGAAAAAAAATTCGATACACAAAATTAAACTGAGGTACAAAATTTGTGTTTGATAAACTTTTTTTAAGTTTTTCTGAAATTCAAGTTGAATTTAGTGAATTACAAAAAGAATATTTAAAAAAAAAAAAAGGCTATAGTATGTATAAATTGTGGTGTAGGAATATAAATGTGAGGTTTAGGATATGATTTTTAGTATGTTGGTATAGTCTAGTGGTTGAATTCAAGTACTTAATGAGTTTTTATAAATAAGTAAAAAGTGGTTAACGAGTTTTACTGAAAGATAATTTTTTTTAGAGATTTCAAATTCGAATTTTGGTTGAAACAATTCATGTGCAGACTTTACTTATTTTTTAATCGAAATGTAGATTACTTTGACACTTTTACTTCATAAATATAAGAATAAAACAATAAAAGTTTGTATGCTAATCTTGATTTTGTTAATGAGTATCGCACTAAGTAAATGTAATTACAATTGTAATGCTAGAGCATAGCATGTTTGGTCTCTACTTTTAAATTAATTTAAGTGTATCTTCTGAATTTTTTATTGATATTTTAGATGCATATTTAGAACATTATAATAATCTCAGCCACAAAAAATTTATAACTTTTTAACAATTGATGAAATAAATGTGATTTTTTAAGCTTTTAGTACTTTAAAATTCGTATTTAATTCATATTTTGTTTTAAAAAATCTTAATTTTTGTAAGAGATATTATTATAACGTTTTAAACAAGTCTGAAAAAATAATTCAAAAATTCAAGTAATACACATAAGTTGACTTAAAAACATAAACTAAAAATGTTGGTAAAACACATTTGAGGGGTCATTGTTTGATGAAACATTTTAGATGGACTATAAACAAAATATGATGTATATATATAGAGAGGAATCAAAAACTTATTTAATCCTATTATATATAGAGATATAGTTTTTTAATACATATTTTATATAACACAACTTAAAGACTTTTCTTCAAACCCATTATCTCATTTGGTGATTTAAGAATACTAGAAGAGTTTAAGATAAAAGTTCCGAGTTAAAACCAAAAAAATTAACATAACCATTAATTTATTAACACTTGTCTCTCTCTCTCTATGAATATATATATAACACTTTAAATTTTTTCTTCAATTAGAAAACCACTTATACATTTGTTATTAAAAAACAGCAACCAAATTTTATAAAAATAAAAAAGAGAAATTCTTGTACGGACATTTGACTAATTTGACTAAGTTATGAGCTAATTACAATTGAACTTTTGTGTTAATGCATGAACATCTACATTGTCTCTCTTCAAGGCTATTAGCTGATGCACTAGACGTGTCTTTTATTAGAACATAGTTTATTTTTGTTGTTTTTGTTTTTTTCTTTCAATTAATAAAAAAAAGTTGATATGACGGAGTTGAAGTGACAAAAAATCTATGGAAATATTTAATTCGCAAAACAATATTAGATACGACAATCCAAAACTATACAAATAAACTTTTTACTACTTTGTTTAATGATCAATGGAGATGACATATGACTTTGCATCAAATAGTGTTTGATATCAATGATATGTATCTACACAAAATAACTATTTTTACTATAACAATTTCTTTATATATATATATATATAAGTTTTATAAATGTCAATATTAAAAAATGAGAGAGACAAGAGGGATAAGAGAGAAAAAGAGGGAGTGCGATCGCAATACTAGAAAGAAAGATAATAAATTATTGAGAGATAAAATAAATATACGAGGGATATATATATATATATATATATATGAGAGGATATATAGAGTGACAAAAGGAGATATGAGATAGAATAGAGGGAGAAAGATAAAAAGAGAGGTAGTAGAGAGAAAGAAAAAAGAGAAAAATAATAAATTTTTAATTAAAAATAAAAATTATATTTTGAAATTTTTAATAGCACGTACTCATAATAAAATATTATTATGTGATGTACTAAGAGACAAGAGCTTTTGTTTTTGTTTAGTTCTCTTCTCACTATATTGTCCCACCTAAAACCTTATGATTAGTTTTTAAATCAAATATGTTAGAGTAAAAATTGTCATATTAAGTCAATTGTTTTTGTAACAGTTCCAAAGAATTATTTAACTTCTTTTTGTAAAAAAAAAAGTAATTACTAAGTTTGATTATTTAAAATAAAATAAAATAAAACAGATGGGAATGTAATCCGAAGAAGCCCAGTACCCTTTGTTTTGAAGAGGAGGGCCCATCATTATCTTCCTTAAAGAAAATCAATCAAAATTCAGGCGCTGGCGCTTCGTCCTTGTCATGTCATGTATCACAAACAACAAGTTGTAGTTGCACTAAACTCAACTGCCCGGATTCGATAACCGCCCAAAAACACAATTAATTGAGAACACATTCCGTGTTGCATATACAAGTGAAGCGACTAGTAAACTAAACCCTAATTAATTCCCTCATGGATCTTTTCGACGATCTTCTATCTGAAACTTCTTCTGCACGTGGTAACCGTTAATCTCCATAAATTATCAAATCTTAACACTTTTTCTTTTTAATCATTTAAATGTTATTATATAATTATTATATTCTTTTGTAGTTCGTCCCGGTGCCAGGTTTGCGCCTAAGGCCAAATCCAAACATCAACCTCAAAAGAATGTATCTGCATCAGAAGATGTGAACAATGTGAATGTTGCATCATCATCACCCACTCACAATAACGGTGAGCTATGTTTTCACATTATTTCAATTTTTGAATCCCCTTTTATTCTTACAGTATTTTGTTTCACCCTGTTAATGTTGTAGAGAATGAATTGAATAATGTGGAAGTTATTCATAATTCACTCGAAGATACCCTAAATGCGGACTTCAAAAATGATTCAGGCGATAGTAATACTGCAGCATTATCTGAGAGCAACATTCGTTCAAATTTTGATTCTGGAGAAGTGGGAAAGGTAGAATTTTGAATTTTATGTCTTTTCCGTGTACTTAAGCTGCTTTAAATCGGTGTAATTAACTTATGGAGGATATTTTTTCCAGGGATTATTGTCTGAGGAAATCGAGTTAGATCCTTTCAGCAATGTCCTCCCTGATTCTGGCACTGGGAATGGTTAGTGATATTGATGTTATTGTAAGTATTGTATACTTACTTTATATACCTGAAAAGATAAATTATCTGCATTTATTTTTCATTGTAGCTCATAAGTTTAAACCCAAGATTAAGCCACGGCCTAGAGTAGGCAAAACATCAGCTAATACGTCTGCATCATCTAGTGCTATGATGGAAAAATCGGGTGAGTTGCCTAATTGCATAAATGATATTCCATCCTTTCTGTCTATTGTTGATGGTAGTGGTGGATTAAATTCAACCAGTTTACCTTTACCGACTTCAGGAATTCTTAGGACAACCAATTTATCTAATAAGTTTGATTGTATAAGCTCAGGTATTACATTCTCTGAAGACAGTAGAAGCTTGGAAGAAGTTATTCCTTCACAACCAGATTCCCTTAATGTTATGCCTTCAGAGGCTTTAGTTGATAATGGAACTAGAGATTGGCCTTCTAGCTTTGGTAAATCAGCTGCAGAGGTAAAATTAAATTTACTATTTTTTTTCAATTTTGTTAATAATTTACTATCTTTAGTTTTGGTGTTTTGGATTTTGTGGTCTGCTTGTTTCTGATATTAGCAGCTTGGACAAGTTTTGTAATTGTTTTGCAGCACTACTTGTGCTGGTATTTGTTTAGCCTTTTCAAAAAAACATAATAATTTGCTTAGTAATGATAAATTTCATACCTATAGACTGCAGAAATTTTTTCTGAACTGGAAGTACTTGATGACTTTCTCAACGAAGCTGCAACTGGTACAGGCAAGTCATAAAATGCCATCAACACTTTTCAAACTTCTTTTTATCTTCCATGAACTTCAGTTAAATTGCCATTTATTCTCTATCACTCTCGTTTAATTGGCTCTCAGCCAGCTGTAAGTACCCGACCCTAGGATTCTTCAGTACTGATTGGAAAAATTGTTTGTAGGAAAAACAGATCTTAATTCTTTCAATATAAAGGGTGCAGAGGAAAATTTTGTCCTTCCAGGATATGATAATAAAAGTAGATCGGAAACACAGGTGAAGATTATGTGTAATTTAGGATATCATATTTTCCTATAAAATATGCTAAATAGTTATTGATTTTGGGTATAAATTTGGGCATGGTTATTCTTGGTTTCAGGAAGGAGCAGACTTGAATCCTGACTGTCCAATTGACAATGTCTATGATTATCAGACCATGAAATCTGGCACTGATCCAACATTTGAAATTCCAATGCATGACGGGTTGGCAAATTCTACGGATAGTGCATCATTGGCAGATAGTTTGCAGCAAGATGGTATTGGAGAGAAAGAAGTAAATATCTATTATGATTTGGTTTTTTTTCTCCACTTTTCTGATTTGTGAATCTGACTGTAGATGATTTTGTCATTTTATTTGCAATATTTCTCAGGATATTAATGAGAGAAAAAAATCTCCAAAGAAGCATAAAAGATCTTCAGTTGCTGGTATGGAGGATAAAAGTGGAAAAACCTCAAGGCAGCCAAGAAAACAATCAGCTCGTAAGCCTGCTAAAAACTCAACATTGAATGAGGCTATTGTGGATGATGATGACCCCGATCCTTCTTATGATGCTAATAGAGATGAAGTTGAAAAAAATGATGAAGAAGACGAAGTGGATTATTTATCCAAGAAGAAAAGAGCATCAACAAGGCCTAAAAAGAAATCTGTGGCTAAAAATGGAAAAACATCTGAAAAACGCAAGAACGCTAATGATGATTTAGAAAACATTACTAAGGAACCTCCCAAAAAGTTCTCGCATTCATCTCGGCGAAAAAAAAGATGTGGTAAACTTATTGGGCCATATTTTTATAACTGTTGTTTTTTATGATTATTTTTTATATGCTTATTGCGAAAGTATTTTTCATTTTCATAGTGGACAAGGCTCTGCTGGATGATGACGAACTTGATCACCGAACAATACCTATTAGGGATGTTATTTTACTTGCAGATTATAGGGAACGATTGGCGGTGAGTATTCTCAAGTATAGTTTTTGTGTTACAATGCCTAGCAATTGTTATTAGGTATTATGGGTTAAATTTCACCAACTGTTCCATTTGTTTCCCTATGTAGAAAAAGGAGGCAATAACTTCTAAAACATCATCCACCAATGAAAGGTATGATACGCAGTTTCAGAGTGTATTTATTGGAGTATACACAGTGACTAGTGTAGCTAGTAACTTAAGATGTTAAGATATGTATTTGATAGAGTTGATTGGAGTCAGTTACTCTTCTGTTGGCTTTCAGTTAGACAATTGCACAACTGTCAACATGTATTTTGTGGTCAATGTTTATCAATTTTTAATATGAAAACATATAACTATGCTGCAAAATTAGCTTATACCACCATACACTTCTTAGTTACTACAATTCAATGTGATTCTTATAGTCTTGTGCTATTGTCAAAATTATGACCGAATGGATTGCCATGTTGTCCGGAAGTGCATTATTTTCATCCTTTAGAAAAAAATTGGTTCATGTGGCTTGAGTCATGGAGGATGGTAGATGTGACAGCTAGGGGTGTTCATGGTTTGATTTTTTTTGGTATCCAAACCATATCTGTATGATAACCATTTTTAAAAACCGGGTTGAAAGTGTTAGTTAGTTACAATATGGGAGTACAACTATTCAGTACAATTGCCCTTAACTGATAGTGTTAGTTAGTTACAGATAGTTACAACAGTCACTCTAATATAAATACTAAATCTCTATCAGAATCATTCAGTGAACAACACCATTTTCTTTCAGACCCAATCTCATGTTCTCTAAAACTCAGAAACCTAAGTCATCTTTCTCAGCAGTCTACGATGGTAGTTAGTGAGTAAAATGAAAGGTCCTTCTGTTTTTGGTATTCATCAAGGCACTTCAAGAATTCAGGCCACAACTCCCTCTCCTCAGTAGTATTGAACCAAAAGGAAAAGGGAAAACATTATATATTATATAGGGAAATGCTAACAAGTGCCTTTGGGGCACTTAAGGGCACTTGTTAAAGAAGCAAAAAAGGAAATTTATTTTTGGAAATTGTGCATTCAATGCCTTGAAATGTTAAAAAGTGATATTTTTTTTTACATTAAATATTTCTTTAATTTTCCTTTTTTGGTTATTTAACAAGAGCACTTGTTAGCATGACCCTATTATATATAAAATGCACTGTATACTATCTGTGGCTGTTTTTACTGAATCACTGTCATTGTTGAGTCATATGCAGTATTCTATATAGATTTCAGTTCTCAAAATGTTTATATGCAGCATGAGGGGTTTTCTTAATGAGGATGATGCTAATAATGAAGACGAGAATTTTGGTTCAGATGATGGTAGCAGAGACCTAGATGATGATCAAGCTAGTGAAAAGATTACATCAACTAACCCTTTAATGAATTACCAGTCTTTCATGGACAAGGCACCTCGGGGAAAATGGTCAAAACAAGATACTGAAGTGTTTTTTGAGGTATTTGCATAATTCTTTACAATGTCTGGTGTTATTATTTTCTTAAACACTGTTATATGCATAGTAGTTGTCCTTTTTGGGTTTGTTGATGGGGGATGGGAGGAAGGGCTGACCTTTTCAATAAATTAATTATTCATTTTTTTAAACATAGGCTGTTAGGCAGTTTGGCACAGATTTTTCTATGATACAACAGCTTTTCCATGATAAAACACGGCATCAAATTAAGTTGAAGTACAAGAAGGAAGAGCGGCAACATCCTTTACAGTTATATGATGCTCTCAATAATCGTGCAACAGGTTAAATTCTGTAGTTACTTTTCATGGTCAGAGTATTTACTACTTCATAGCTAAATATAAATTTAGAATGGTCTATTCTATTGTTCTTTATATACTCCTTGACGAGGGAATGAAATTTTACTGAATCAAATCTATACTCTTCTCTCTTGTAGATCTTTCTTTTTTTCAAAAGGTGATCGAGAAACAGAAACAAACTTCTAACAAGGCAGAACAAGATGTTAGAGATGCCTCAGATTTCATGCCGGAGGAGGAGGTTGAGGACCCGTCACCTGGAACCAAAGTATGCACTTTTAGCCAGTTTGATTTTATCTTTTAATGTCGCTATTCTTTTGATGTACATGATTTATGCTAATTTTCTTTTAAAATGCCATATTTATCAATGAAATATTCTTTATTGCACATGGTATTTGCCTGTGTATATGTGAAACTTAATCGGTCTTTCCACCAAAATTAATATTTTTACTTGGTTCAGTCCTTTGTTTCTTAAATATGCTTCCATAGGGTTTAAAACTCTCACTCTAGATCATTAGATATCTTCGGCTTTAAAGTTCAGCTGGCTGAGTTGTTTTTATTGCTGCAAGGATGCAAGATATCTAGCACTGAATAGTGTTGCTCTTTTGTTTCTTTTTGATAAAAAAAATGTTTTATTTGTGTATTTGGTAATTGTGGTAGTGTTGAGAAATCCTCCAAGGGAAAAAAAGAAATGCACAATAATGAGAAAACATAAGTGAAAGCCAGTTATTATGCCAATTCTTGCTTGAGATGTTATTGCCCTCTAGAACCCCTCTCTCTTACTCTATGTAACAGAGGAGGCATAAGGGACAACATTTCACTTTGCTATCCTGTCTTTGTGATATGTCAAGCCTTTCCTAAAATAACCTAGCAAATAAAGACAATGATAATTGCCAAGTCCTTCGCACTTATTTATAGATTGAGGATATCGCTAATTGAATCCATACAATCATTACTTTCTGAAGTCTAATATTCTTATTCCGTAATTGACCTTACTAATTTTCAAGATTCTTGTTATCTTAATGCAGGAAGAGGTCACAACAACTGAGCAGGACCTCATCGATGTTAAAGATCAGGATGGTTCTACGGCATTTCAAAATCCAGAGCAATCTGATGATAGTGACGATGATGATCTAGAAAAATGGTCTCATTATCAAAGTGCTATTTAGTGATAAAGAATGATACCCAACAATTTTGATCTCATTTTTTTAATTTATATGATATTTTACTCTTTGGTTGATTGATTTGTGAAATCATTTTGCCAACTTCCAATTTTGTAATCCATGATATTTATTATGTCTTTTGTAAGATGAATTCATAACATTGATTTATATAAGTTTGGTCAATATATTAATCCATTATGTTTCTATGGGAGGTAAGTGGGGTCAAGTATCAATATGCCAATTTCTTCCAGATTGATCGTTTAGGTTGTTTTTACAATATCCATTGTGTTCATTTGCACTCCAATTAAAAATGGTAAGATAGTAACTAATGTTTGTTTGCATGAGTGTACATGTAAGTTCAAAAAGAAAAAACAAGATAGAGCATAAGTTGACCGTATACTTTATTTCAAGAAAACATTGAGCAAGTAATCAATAAACTATAAAAACAATGCAAAATAATTATTGAAGTAATAAAACATAAATACCTTATTTTAAGGGGGAATTACCAGCAACCCCATATTACTTGTATTATCATCAACAATCTATCATCTAACATAATGATAACAGAGAAAAATTCACAAGAACAAACACAATTACTATTGATCACAGGCTTGTTTCCTTTCACATGGAATTACATACTAACTAAATCCAACATTAAACATTAGAAAGCAAATAAATCTACATATTACAAGTTAAAAACAAGTCTACAATTACAGACATTAAAAATTAAGTTCACCAGTAAGTCCAGAAACCATAACCTAGCAACCATTAATAGTTTTAATTTTTTAAACCATAAAGCCAAAAAAAAGCATTATAAACCAAAGTAAAGGAAATACAAGGAAATCAATCATCACCATCATCATTGTCATCTTCAAAATCATAATCATTAGACGCTTGCTCAATTTTCTCATCATCCTCAATTTCTTTCATTATTTCTTCAAAGTCATCATTATCATCAACTTCTCCAACTACATATCATAATTGAAGAGGTTAATAGCTAAATTGACCGGTGGTAATAGAAACAATACAATCATATATATATATTTACATTTAAATTTAAATTAAATAAATTACCATCATTAGCAAAATTGTACAACCAACTGCGAGTACAAATTCTAGTTTCCACATTCATCGGTAACATACGATCTTTATACTTGTTAAAAACACGTGAACCCATGCAAAATTCAAAATCAGAAGCGACAGCGGTGATGGGAACACTTAGCAAGTCACAAGCCATTATTGATAGATCCGGAAATCGACTCTCATTAGTCTTCCACCATTGCAACACATCCATATCTTCATAACAACGAAAATCCAAATTTGACTCTTCTAGGTAAACATCAAGTTGAGACTTTCCAGTTTCAGCGACAAGCTGCTGATGGTGTATTTTCAATTCCTATTATATTGCACAAGTGAAAAAGGAAAGCAATGAGGTTAAACAATTCAAGATATAAAATAATTAAATTCTTATTTCAAAAAATATATAGACTTACATCAAATAGGCCATTAGATAAAGACTTGAATTTGTTTTGCAATGGCATACTAGAAGATTGGTCTTCAATAGTTCTTTGCACACCAGCAGAAGTACTTTTGCCAGAATACTTGTCAAATAGCATGTACAACTTTGTCTTTACTTGTTGCAACTTCCTTTCACAAGTCGATGCATTGAGTTTTGAGTAACAGTAAGCCAATGTTGAAAACTTCGTCCGAGGGTCAAGAACCGCTCCCAATGCAAGAACAACACTATACTCATCCCAATATTTCTTAAACTTTCTCGTCATCTTTTCAGCCATTCTCCTTATAACTTCATCTTCATCCCTCAAACTATCAACTAGAACACATTGGACTTTCCAAACTTGCAAAAAATACAAGTTGGATGTAGGATGTGTTTTGCCATTAATCAAGTTGGCAGTTTCACAAAAAGGCAACAAGAATGCACAAATTTTTTCAATTCTTTTCCATTCTTCAGCCAAAGGACAGAGCTCATAATAATTATCATCATACAAGTGAAGATTTTCAAACATGCGCCGATATTTAAGAGAACTTTCAAGCATCAAATAAGTTGAGTTCACTCTAGTAGACATGTCCAAATGCAAGCGAACCGAAGTATCAACACCACCAACCTTTTCAACGCATTCCTTAAACTTTTTCCTGCTGCTCTTTGAATGCCTCACATGAATGATGCTATCTCTAATTTTACTCACAGCATCACTAACTAACTTTAAACCCTCTTTCACAATCAGATTTAAAACACGCGCGAAACAATGCGCATGAAAAAACTCTCCATCACATAACAACCCGTCTTGCAAACTAAGTTGAGTTTTCAATTGTTGTTGCAAAATGTCATTCTCAAATGAATCATTTAAAGTGAGTGAAAAAATCTTTTTCTCCAAACCCCAATCATTCAACAATTCAAGCATTCTCTCACACATCTCAGCTCCAGTGGGCCAAACACGACAGAAATCGAGAACCTTGCTATTCAACTTCCAATTTGCATCAACAAAATGAGCGGTCAAACAAATAAAAGTCTCGGTAGTACAAGACGTCTACAAATCAAAAGATAAAGATATCCTATTAGGAATGGTAGCCAATTCTTGTTTAAGCTTTGGTTTCTCTTTCATGTACAAATGTGAAACATAAGCTTCAATAACATTTCTAGGAGGTATTTCAACATTTGTATTTAAGACCTCAATGAAGTTATTCATTCCCTCAAGCTCGAAAAAATGAAAAGGATAATCATTTGCAAGGATTATAGAAGCACATATATGCACTAACTGTGATTCTCTTTGATCTACCGCATCATCAGATTCCACTTTTGCTAGTGACATAACTTCGAAGACCTACATGAAATTTCAGCATAGCAAACGATTATTATTATTAGCATGTTTTTTTAAAATCACATGTTACTATTATTATTGGATTGAAAAGATAGCAGACTTCAACCAAATACCTGTGCGTGATACGCCGGAGACGGAGAGTTGCCGTAAGGAAACGCCGGCGAGATGACAGAGACGCAGAGGAGTGACGGTTGGAGAGAGTCTGGAAATGAAGTGAGAAATGAGTTTCGCGGGCTTAGTATTTATATTCCATACAAAAGGGACAACTTGATCTTTCAATCCAGAACCCTAAAACAGGTCGGGTTAAAACGGGTTAACCATTTATCTCAAATTCATTTAATTTGTTCTCTTTAAGGACAAAATTGTCAATTTACATCTTATTTAAATCATTATGTGCAAAATGAGAAAAATAATGAGAATAAAAATAGTGAACCGATATTATAAGATAACTTTATATTATCATCTTATCATAATTTATTTACAATATCTTAGAGACTTAAATAATTGTCATAGATTTAAAAACTACAATATAGTAGAGATAAAAAATATATGCAGGAAATTATCTGACATCGTACATATCCATTAAATGGATTAATTTTTTATTTTTATTCTCTATTATTTTGTTGTTATTATTTTATTTTCATTTTTATTAGCTCATTCTTTTTCTTATTTTATAATTATTTTTTTTTCTTCTCCTTTTTAATATATAAATCATACACGAGACAAATATATTTTATCAATATTATGTCACTTAAATATCATCTAGATAAATATTTTATAAAAATGGTAATACATTAATTATAGAGTTAAATAAGTTTTTATTCTCT
>JBBPBP010009779.1:5791967-5812779 GCA_037974735.1 Cicer chorassanicum
TTTTTAATGTCTTCGTATTAAGCTAGTTTACTTTTTATGTTTGAATTGAGGAAAGGTGTTTTTGTTTTGAGTTGGAAAGGACTTAGGTGTGGACTTTGTTCTGTCGCAGGGACTCTATGTGGATTTTGTTCTGTCCATTAACTCAAAACCATGGTATTTTGAATTTTCCATAAAGAGCTCTTTGAATCGGAATATTGTTATCCATATAATTTTAATAATTTTAATAAATGAATGTTATTTTTAATTAAAAAAACATTTTCGACAAAACAATCTCCCAATTACAGTTCGTTATTAATTCGCCAAAAAGAAAAATTTCCATTGTAGTGACAGTTTTTTATTTTGAATGTTAAACTGATAGTTTTGACTTTTTGAATTATTTAAAAAATAAATTGAAGGCTTTAAAGTTTAAACATTTTTATTTGTAATTTATATAACGAACAAAAATAAACAATCCCCTCATCATCGTGATCATAACAAAAGATATTTTTGTAAAAAGTTGTAGGTGGGATGGGAGGGTAGGTAATAGCTTTCTTATATATTTAAATTAATTAGCGAAAGAGAAAGAAAACAACTTTTATCTATCTCTTTTTGACAAAAACTTTTATCTATCTTTTTTGGTTGTTGTTTTGTCTTGTTTGGCACTGCTTGTGCTTTAAAGACCTTCAAGTGATTAATAAAAAACATACATACCAAAAACAATTATAAATAAAAAAAAGTTACATTTTAAAAGCTATACTAACAATTATATTTATTTAATAATATTTTATTGGATAAATATATTTCAAAATTTTATATTAAATTAAAATTTACTGTTACATATTTTGTATCTATAAATTTTGACATAAGTCTATTGTTATTTCTTATATTTTCAAAATTAATGTGAATACTCTAATTAAATATAAATATTAATTTTAATATATTTTAATAATTAAACAATGATTATAAATAAATATAAAAATTTATAATACGATTATAGTTTTATTCTTACAAAATATTTAATCTAATAATTAATTTTAAAAAATATTTTTATTCGATAGAATATTCATTAAATGATTATAATTATTATGTAATTTGATTACTCCTTGTTGCGAAATAAGTTTGATAACAAAGCAAGAACACAACTTGTAACACATGCAAATAACAACTATTGATTATTTTTTATATAATTCGCCAAAACTTGAGTCAACCTTCAACACAAAAAAATTATTAGTTTATTTTGAAAATAACTCTAAAATCATACCTACCACAATTCATACCTATCCCGTATCCACCGAGTTTGGATTCCCATGCTACAATCGGTAAGTTGTCATATTTTATTATTAGCCAATAAGCACACAATATAATATATATGTATGAAAACAGAAATAATTTTCTCTATTTTTTATAGCAAATTTATGAATTATTTATATTTATTAATTAAATTATAAAAATAAATAATAAAAAAATTAAATTGAAGTTTTTTTTATGACGTCACAATAATTTCATGAGTATTAATTTTCTAATATTATCGTATCATATATTATATTATTTAAAATGTGTTTATATTATTAATTTTAATTTAAAAATTAAAAAAAATAAAAACAGTTAAATTCTAAAATAAAAAATTTAATTTTACATGTCAACGAAACTAAAAAATCAATAAATTTTCTTAAAAAACGACAAAATTATTATAATTTTAATATATAAATGTCTAATTAACATCAGAAATTTTAAACATATTACCTTTATATAATATCAATATATTAAAAAAGTTATATAAGCGATCTCCATTTCACCTCCGATAAACATAAGATCTCCATTTGCTTATAAAATATAATATTATTTTTCACATTTTATTTTGTTTGTTTAACATTACCCGACAAAGTGCGTAGTGACGAGAGTTGGGATGTTGGATGGATGTATTGTGCAGGGTAGGAAAAGTAATAAATATGAAACTAAACAATTCCACTATCAAAATCCCTTTTCAACTCTAACTACCACTATCATATTCATATTCATCCATATTCTAATTACCTTCAACTTTTTATCTCTTCGCAGCGCCTTTTTCTTCAATTCGTGAAACCAGGTCACTTTACCATCTCTCTCTCTCTCTCTCTCTCTCTCTCTCTCTCTCTCTCTCTCTTTTTTATTTCGATCATTTTTCGTTTTGGATCAGTTTCTGTCGTTTTCTTACCTACCTTAGTTTATTAATGATGATTATTCATTGGGGAAAAATCTCCGTTGTTTCACTGTGTACTGTGTAGTGCTGCTGCTGCAATGGATGCTAAAGCTGTTCAAACGTTGAATCCCTCGGGTTCGATCCGACCCGAAAAGTTTGGGAGAAGAACCGGTTTTTCATTGAGTCGGCCCGGAAATATTCGGTTGATTCGCCGCAGGATTGCTCCTATGGAGGTTTCTTGTTCTTATAACAACATTCCAGGTTTTTGCTATAGTCAAACAATTCAAACTAATTTCACAATTTTCTCTGTTTTTTTTCCAAAGTGTTGTTTTTTATTTCAACTTTTTTTTATAGGCAATGTTAGTAAATTAGTAGTTATGTTAGTTTCCTGTATATCTCCTTCTTACAAAATGAAGGATTAGTAGTTATGGTAAGAAAGGACAATGAATGAAAGAATGAACCATGGCTGTAAATTTTTAATGAATTGTGATCAAATATTTGCCATTGTTGTTTGGAAATTTCAAATCTGCCCAAAAAGGTGTATTTTGAATGAATTGATTTTTGTAAAATTGACTCTGACTAAAAGTGAATTTGAATGTAAAGTGATTTATTTATTTATTTATGTTTGTATGTAAAAATGAGCTAAACAATAAATTTGAGACTAAAAAACAATTGTAGTGGCAAAAACTCCGAATTCTAACTTCAAGTTAGAATTAAATCTAGGGGCAAAATCAATTATATCTGAGCACAGTCAAACATGTCAAAGTCGATTCTACATCTCTAGAGTCAATTTTGTCTTATTCAAAAGTGAAAATAAACATACACATATCTGTCTAGTTTGTTGTTCTTTTCTCAAGCCAGTTATTGTATACTTATTAAACATAGGTTTTCATAAGGTTTTGTTTTTTTGGCTTTTCAGCAATGGATAGATGCTAGGTTGTTTCATGTCACCTAAATCACTCAAGCCAAAATACCTTAACACTTCCAAATTCTGTACGATGTTCTTTGAATATCTATGTTGAGAAACATAACGTGATTAATATGAAAAGGAAATACTAAGGAGGGGTATTTATAATGGGTTATTTGGACTGTCTCATATATCAAGTATTTGGAAGAACTTCCCTAAATTCTATTTTAACAGTGAACACTAGTGTTGAGAATGCAAACAGTTTTTGTTGTTTGTATATTCAAACACAAATAACTTGTGGAATTTAAGCTTTTATGACATACTTTGTCATATGATGAGCTCTTACTCAATAAACGCTTAATTAAAGCATTTACCCGAATTCCCCCTAATAGTCACACTAGCTGGGCACTCTAGTGTATTTTCTATCAAGTTGAACAGATAATTACATTGGCCATTACAATAATAAACTAGCTTTTACATTTACTTCTGTTGATTAATTTAAAAAATAAACTTGCCACATATTTCAAGAAAAAGTACGGTGTTTGAGTAGATGTAGAATTTAAATATGCTTACATTAGGTCTATTTTGTTACTGACTAAAATTAGTGCTGCTCCATTTTGAATGCTTACATTTTGTTTCTGTCTCTGATATACTCTTGTAGCTTCGATATTGAAATCTGAAGGGCACAATGTTCCCCTTGAGGAAGAGTTGATTCTGAAGGTAAAAGCATCTTCATTTTTAATTAATTTAACCCAATTCATTCTAGTTGATGGCTTGATGCTATATTCCTCTGTTCTAGTAAGTAAAAGCATCAATAAAATATCAATCTTAGCTCAGTTTGTTGCTTTTCTCAGTATCTATATTACCATTTTCTTACTTGAACCAATAAAATTGCAGAATAGGTCACAACAGATCCAGCCTTATTTAAATGGACGCTGTATATATGTTGTTGGTCAGTTTCTTGGTTTGTTGTCTCGTGATTACATGTTATGGATTACAAGTATGATTACTTTGGCATTCTAAATACTTTCAATTTTTCGTGCAGGAATGATGGGCTCTGGGAAGACAACTGTGGGGAAGATTATATCACAAGTGCTTAGCTATTCATTTTGTGATTGGTTAGTATGTTAATTTCTTGTCTTTGTTCACAGGGAAAAATTAAGTTTCTAAAACAAGTAAACCACGTAGCATTTGAAAACCTAATAGAGATTGGTATAATTGGGGAGAAAACGGTCTTTGGTTATAAAGGAACTCTATCATTTTTGTGCGTGTAATTATTACATTATATTTTATATTTGATATGAGATTCGGCTAGTTTCAATGTTCATATTCAAGTGATATTAAGGAGTCTAAAATTTTATTATGTAATAGATGAAAACAGGTAGGTCTCCGTTATCCTGGGGATTTTGGTCTGCTTTTTGTATTCAAGAGTTTTGTTTGAAATCCTTATGTAATAGTGTCTATATCTGTCAATTTCAAAACAGTTACTCTAATGCATGGTCATATTGTAGGTCTTGCTGATTTTTTTTTGCCCATGTGTATGTTATAGTGATACATTGGTGGAGGAAGAGGTTGGTGCAAACTCCGTAGCTGATATATTCAAGCTCTATGGAGAATCTTTCTTTCGTGATAAAGAGGTCTGTTGGAAAGGACCTTTTCAAGTTTTCATATTATTTAGTGTTCAGAATTTTTCGTTAAGTTGTCTGAACTTTTAGATTTTCCTATTTCTTTAATTACATCTGAGTATTCAGTATCCTTATTTTCCACTATCTAAATATTATAAGTTGCTCCAAGGGGATGAGAGATCAAAGTGCTGAAATACCAATTCATGATGGTACTTAGCAGCGTCGCGGGCATGATAGTATAGAACATCAAATCACAGAGAATCCAAATGAACAAAATATTTTCCAATAGTTTGTATAACTGTCATCGGTACTTCTTTTTAACGAGTCAGTGGAATGTCTGTCCCACAATTTAGGATCTTTTGGTGAAAATTTCTCCAACCAGTTAATATCTCTGCTAGTAAATTTATTTAGTTTGTAGAGAAAGCAAATTAGCAGGGAAAGAGTGAGGGTAGTTCTATATTGGTTGATTGTACATATATGATGGAACCTCCCCCCTTCTTATCAGCTTGCTTTTAGGAGTGAGTTGTCTCTACATTAACTAGTATCAGAGCTTGGTTTGTCCAACCCATGGCGTGGATGGACCACCTTGTCCAACTTGATGGGTTTGACATAGGAGCATGAATCTCAAATGATCATATCAGCTGGGTATAAGATACATAATTTACATTTGTAGTTGAGTTCTGGAGGCATTTGCTTCCTTGTCATGCTGACTTCTGGGTTTGGATTCTTTCTATGTACAACTCTGTTTGTAATAACATTTAAATAAAGTAACTTTGCCAGTACGCCTAAAAAAGGTGTTAAGAGGCAGTTACCGGCATACTAGTTGTAATTTACCAGGTGTTTTCATTAGGCCCCTGTATGTGTCAACTATCAAGTCATTGCTATTGATGTCTTTATGCAAGACAATGCTGTAATTGTTGTGTTAGGAGTGGTATAGACGCGATAGAAAGAAAAGAGTATCCTCAAGAAGAGAATTACAAAGAAACACTGACAGGTAACTTGAGAGTCCTGCCTCTACCACATACCTGTAAGTTGTAACAACTTCCCAAAACTAAATCATCATGCTCCAATTCCCTATTTATTCTCTCCCTAACTACCCTTACTAACATTCTATCATCACTCATTCTCCTTGCCACACAGCCTATTAACAGAGCTGGGTTTCTCTAATTCGGGCCTACTTTTTCTTCTACTAAAAACTTTCATAATTGGGGCCCTAACATGTTGTTTGCACTTCCTTGTGATTAGGGGGCCAGTGGCTATGCCATGAAGTCCCTGCTAAAAGACACGTTTTTTTGCACTTCCTTGTGATTAGGGGGCTGGTGGCTATGCCATGAAGTCCCTGCTAAAAGACATGTTTTTAATTTCTACAATTATTTGGTCTGGAGCAACATGCTGAGTCACTTGATGTAACAGTTAGTTTGATATTAGCCTAAGTTGAAATTCCGTCCTTCAGTAAAAGCTTGTTATAAGGTTCTGGAATACGAATGTAAATAAAAGTAGACGGCTTAGTGTCTGATGATAACATGTGCTGAGAAGTCACTGCTATATCTTCCAATTACTATTATTCTGTTTGACTATATTGACACTAATATATTGTGACTTGTTCTGGTTTTCTTCTGGTTCTGTCATCACATTCGTCATTCATCTGCTTATTTACCATTTCAGACTGAGGCATTGCATAAGCTGTCCGTGATGCATAAATTTGTCATTTCTACTGGTGGAGGTGCTGTTATGAGGCCCATCAACTGGTATAAGAATTAACATAGTAATTGGAATAAGAAAAGTTTATCCGCCACTACTTTTTATGATTAAAGTCCTTCCTCATCTTTGCATGTACTTGTATGCGAATGGATTGCCAGGAAATATATGCACAAGGGGGTTAGTATTTGGTTGGACGTACCTGTGGAAGCGCTGGCAAAAAGAATTGCAGCTGTAGGAACGAATTCTCGCCCTCTTCTACATTGTGAAGCAGGAGATGCATACACAGCAGTAAGTTGTTTCGCATCCATAGGATTTTTTGTGTATGCTAAAGCAGAATATATTAATTATCATAATTTAGGTCATCAAACTTGCATAAAAATTACTTTTGCACAAAATAATTTGACTATTTATAATCCACATGCAGGCTTTGACACGTTTGTCTGATCTTTTTGAAGAGAGAGGTGAAGCCTATGCCAACGCCAATGCAAGAGTCTCATTAGAAAGTATGTCTAACAATCTTCTTTTCTGTTTTGAAATTAAAATTATAAAATTGCCTAGATTCTGTAAGAAAGAACAGGAAGACACTTTTGTATGTATTTACGATCTCATGTGAAGTACAACACACATTATTCCTTCATGTTATGTGCCTCCTAGACGATAACAATCAAAATGCAATTTCTGATGCGTACTGTTGTTATGCGCAGATATAGCAACAAAACTGGGCCGAAGAGATGTGTCCGATTTGTCTCCAACTGTTATTGCAATTGAGGTCTTAAACAGTTTTTGCCTTATGCCCTTGTAAACTTTTCAGTTTTATTGCTTCGGGAGAATTGAAATATTCCGGAGTGCTAAAGTTGAATCTGAATTCTGTGTCATTGATGCATATCTAATTTATTCTTCTGTATCTTGCAGGCGCTTGAGCAAATTGGTAACTTTCTAAAGGCAGAAGATGGTGGTTATGCAAGATACTAATACAATCTTGCGCAAGCATGTTTTAACTGTTTATATTATTTTTTCCCTCTTCAATTTGCAGTTTGCAATTAAGGCCATGCTGTTGTGCAGTGTTTTTTTTTAAAAAAGTGTGGAAAATAAAAATAAATGTAGCATGGCACATGTTTATGCACAATTAAGCTTAATCCGACAGCCCAATTGTTTTAATTTCTAGGTTGAGGTTTGTGCTGTAAACCGTCGGTTAATGTGCGACATCGTGTAAGAGATTGTATGTTGTAAAGTGACACTATCTTCTATTGGAGTCCATGTTTTTTGAAGTATGTACTCTTATAGCACATATGGTCTCGAAGCATATATTTGGACGTGCAAAATTTGACGATTTTTTGAATGCATACTTCTAAACGAATGTTGAGGGTAGAGAAAAAATGGCCTCCCTTAGCTGGTGTTTTCATGTTTCAATCTTGCTTTCTTGTACCGAGATCCATCTGTGAAACAAGCATAAGTAATCTATATTTATAACTCTTTTTCTTTCTGAAAGCAATTTCTCTTTTTAACCACTGTTGCACTACTGATATAGTAAACCGCTGTATTTAACCTCACGAATTGTTAGCATTTAGAAAGACTTGTTTTTTTAGTTGACAGGAAAAAAAAAAAAAGGAAGACATTCTTATTTTTAGCAATTAAGAATTCTTAGAGCCTCTATTTGGTAGATGCAGTCATGCAAATAAATTATTAAAATTGAAACATCCGAGTGCAATAAAACGAGCATGGCCATGGGTAACTTAAAAAAAAATGTTAGCAAATAGTTTGTGTGCTTAATCACTAGCAAATAGAAATTTATCCATTTGAGGTATATTCAATATAATATGTTAATTAAACAATTCTTTGTATTCGAATGGTTAATAAGTTTTAGCCAAGGACAAATCGTATGATCCAATTCTAAGTTTGAATCATGTTTGAGACAATCATTGACTAGGTTTTATTTACTTTTTTTTTGACTGAATTATGAATTACCAAGACCTATTTTTGTAAAAAAAATTAGAGGATTAAGACAAAAAAATGTGTTAACTATTTCAACTATTTGTGTAATATAATATAAATGCTTCTATATTTTTCAAAAATTAAAAAGCACTAATTACATTTTCTAAATTATTCCTCGTGAGAACATGTTATATGAAAGTAAAACCTAAATTAATTAAAGGTATAATTTTTTTTAGTTTACATCTGTTCACAACATTTTTTTAGTTTCCATGTACTACTTTCCTTCATAATTCCAATTGGGCTAATTGTTAACAGATCTTCCATTGTTATTATCCGATAAATAAGTTATTATAATAACATTTTACATTTATTGACATCAAAGTTGAGATGGCCGAGTTGGTCTAAGGCGCCAGATTAAGGTTCTGGTCCGAAAGGGCGTGGGTTCAAATCCCACTCTCAACAATAAGGTTTTGTTTATTTTCACATTTATTTGTTGGTCCCACCAATCAAGTCCTTCCTTATCTGCTGCAAGCAACAGCCTCCAATAAGCTACTAGGAATTAGAAGGGAAAAGATAACAAAGCAATAATGTGGGTGACAACCATGCCTTATTCATCTCTCCTTAAACCATATTATTATTACCTTCATAATCATAATAATAATTTTCTTTATCACCATCAAAGATTCTTCAACATCAACTTCCAAAAATGGACAACAAGAGCTTCCTCTGCTGCACCTGGTGTGGACCTCAACACTCTTGATTCTGCCATTGCCAAGGTAACCAAATTCCTTTGTTTTTTTAAAAAGGAGCAATTAAAGCTGTTGTTTGTGTATATGTTAATGTTAATTATCAGCTGAATAAAGTAGTAGAGCATTACAACTTTATTTTATTTTTCTTTGAATATGTATATGTCAACAATACAATAGCTTATTCCTTCAAAAAAAAAAATACAATATGCTTAAAAACAATGGTTAATATGAAGGTTTCCTAAGAAGTAAGAATTGAGTTCCAATTATATTCATTGGCTTTATATTTATGACCCCATGAAAGTGTTTACACACACAAATTGGTTTTAAATTGCGTTTGGCCATTGTGGTGTGTATTATGGCCATTGCCGCCTGAATTTACTTTTTATCAGCATCAAATATTACAATTTTTTAATTATCTTATAGTTGACATATTTCCAATTTTCTCTCTGAAATCTCATATCTATCTCATTATAAATTCTCCATCACTTTAAAATATCCATTGATTTGGTAGTTATTTACTATACTAGTAATGTAACTAACAGGTATGTAAATATTATTTATGCAGAAAGATAGCAATGCTGTTAAAGAGGCACTTGATCAACTGAATGAAATTGGTTGGGCTAAGAAATGGAGTTCTCAACCATATGTTTCACGTCGTACGGTCAGTCTCCAATAACAAATGTTGAAGTGAATTCTGGGAAAAGTGCCACCTAAACATTAAGTTCATCAACCTTCTATAGCAATAGCATCATGTATAACTGTCCTATGCTACCATATTTTAAAAAATTCATATACAAGATTCATTACTTGTACCGAGTTTTGACCTTTTCAAATTTGTGCATCAGACATCGCTTCGAGAGCTGACAACTTTAGGGATTAAAAATGCGGAGAATCTTGCAATCCCTAGTGTCAGAAACGATGTAAGTTTCCAGAGTTTATTTTTTATGTTTGTAGTATCAAATGGAATTTGCAGTACTCAATCTGTTCCAAAATAAAAGCAAAAATAGGTTAAAGATAATAGATGTATTTAGTTTAAATTTTCATCGATTTTCTTTGATATATTTTTGCTTATATTTTGGGACCAAGTAGTACTTTGTAGTCTGCAATTTGAAATCTCTTAGATTCATACATGACATATGACTTTTATGTATTTTATTGTATTGTAATGTTTTCATTTTTGAGAATTAAGCTTGTTCCAAGTCCAACATGTATATAACATAGATCTTTGTGGTGCAGGCAGCTTTTCTCTTTACTGTGGTTGGAACAACTGGATTCTTGGGTATTTTGGCCGGCCAACTTCCCGGGGTATCCCTTTCACTCTTCTGTTTTACTTTGTATGTCTGTTTGATGATCTTGTGAATGATAATCTGTTTTTGAGAAGTATGATGAAATCTAATCTTGTGTATGATAATCTGTTTTTTAATAGTATGATGAAGTCTAGTAGTGTGATTTGTGATTCGTGAATATCGATATACTTTAGGGGTGGGCAAAGTTCTGAACCAATTTTTAGTTCGAAAAAACCGAACTGAATTGGTTTTTAGTTCGAAAACTGAACCGAACTGGTTTTATAAATCGATGCACCGATTTATTCTCTGAACCGAACTGAACACTATATAATCATTTTTCCATATTCTCAAACTCATATTCACGAGAAAGCAGAGAATAATCTTGGTTGAGCATACCGTTAAAATTGCAGTTGAATAATTTGAAACCATATTGTTATGGCTAAATAACTTAGAGAAAGCCGAGAATAATCTTGGTTGAAAATAAGGGTTTTGTGAAAACATTTACTTTTTGTAACATTTGTGTTAAATTTACTTGCTACTAAGGAGATAAGAGATTATCTTGAAGTGAACAAGTGAAAATGTCAAAAGAAATTGTTTTTATTATTTCGGGAAATGCATCATCGCTAACTAACATTTCATCTTCCTTCCATCACAATTGTCCACTTAAAAAGTCTCACAAGTCACATCGTACTAACAAGTGAAAACAGAAAACTTTTTACAAAGTAAATAGACCTAACTTTCATCCTAAAATAGTTTCACCTTCCTATTTTCCACAAACATGGATCCCTTACAACTGCTTCACCGTGCAACTGTTGTAGATGATTAATTTCCATCTCTTTTTTATGTTTGCTGACTCATGCAGGATTGGGGCTTCTTTGTACCATACTTGATTGGGAGTATTTCCTTGGTTGTTTTGGGTGTAGGTAGCACATCCCCCGGGTAAGAATTAGGGCTTCCCAAGTAGCAGTGAATACCCTCTTCAGTGTTTGTCATGACACTAATTAATGCTTCTAATATGCTAGTGTAGGCTTCTCCAAGCAGCCATAAGCAGCTTTTCAACAGTTTTTCCTGATTATCAAGAAAGGATTGCTAGACATGAAGCAGCCCACTTTTTGAGTACTGCCCTTTTGTTTTTTTTGGCTGATATTCAATATTCATACACAAAGTATCATATACTATGTATTTTTTTAATTTGATCATGTACTCTAACTCAGTTTCTGTTTGGTGTTTTGTTCATTCTAGTTGCTTATCTGCTTGGCTTACCCATTTTGGGATATTCACTTGATATTGGAAAAGAGCATGTCAATCTCATTGATGAGAGGCTTGAAAAGCTTCTCTATAGTGGTCAGCTTGATGCTACGGAGCTAGATAGGTATTTACCAGAAAGCTTTAGTCAAGAAAATAACAATATGATGTGACATGAACATGAAATGTGATAAATTTTAAGAACTATAAGGCAGGGCACAATTTTAATAAAAGGAAGAAAGAAACCATCCCATCCCAACTTGTAATAATTTGTTAAGAATCACAAGTAGCAAGATGAATGTGATTTGAGAAAACAGGTAATGTTGTTATTGCTTGTTTTTTCAGATTAGCTGTTGTATCAATGGCTGGACTGGCAGCAGAAGGTTTAACATATGACAAAGTGATTGGTCAATCTGCTGATCTTTTCACTCTCCAGGTTTGAGACCTCTATTTTCAAAATATGTCAATATTAAACTACTCACTGTTATTTGGTCAAATAATAATAATTAAAAATGTTTATTTTCCTACAGAGGTTTATAAACAGAACCAAGCCACAAATCAGCAAAGATCAGCAACAAAATCTCACCAGATGGGCCGTATGTTCTTCTATTCTAACACAAAACTACACACAAAATAGCATTGCAGATATATATTCCAGCACAGTTTGATCAATTCAACGTAGAATCTCATGTATCCTCAAAATTTATGCATTTTTTCCTCAAAACAAAAGCTCATATTTGCAGGTTTTGTTTGCTGCTTCTCTCTTGAAAAACAACAAGGCGATCCATGAAGCCTTGATGTCATCGATGGCAAAGAAGGCAAGCGTACTGGAGTGCATTCAGACAATTGAAAACGCATCATAGTTCAACATTAAAGTGCTACTATAAGCTATTATTACATACAAACTAATAATATCTCATGTATAAACAAAGTTTACAAACTTAAAATCATAATTTTATTTTTTTGTAAAATTGCATATCATTCAAGTTATTGATAAGTATTTGAAGTTTCCAAGCAAAATATGTTATTGCGATGATTATGATAACCTTTATATTGAAATAAAATGTTAATTGCGATTGTGATGTCATTGTCAGTTCTACCATTTAATTAATAATGCTTTCGTCACTTTCAATAAAATATTTTTTACTATATATTTATGACATTGATAATATATCAATAAGTAATAAGGATAATTAAGTAAAAATAGTATTTTTTTCTATTTCATTTATAAATTTTTGTGTTAAATAATTAAATATCTTAATTATTATGGGACACAGTGAATATAATGCGACTCTCAGTTTCAATTACCGCAATTTTAAACCATTTGATAGCTCACATAACGAAGAATGTTGAAAAGTTTAATGAGAAAATGATTGTAGAGTATCAAATCACTCTTAAAGGAGATTGACCTACATCCAATCGTGGTTCAATATCAAATTTGCGTATCATTCATTTTTATATCATAGTAACAGCATAACAGTTTGCTGTTATAGGCTATATATAATCTAAAAGACATATACACGTGTATATTTAAATGAGATGGATCCTTCTCATTTCTCTAACTATGTCAATAATTTTTGCACATATATATTTATATTTATACACGCTTGAAACGGTAGTAGTGACCGGTAGAAGTTTGTTCTACGAAAACAATGGACTCCAAGAGAGATTCAGAGTTCATCGCTTTCATAAAACAAACCATCAACGATTTGATCAATTACGGAATCGATGAAGGAATTGTAACTGAGGGTAAAGATTCGACCGACTCTGTTTCGAGCACTTGAAAAATAAGCAAACAGAGCCGCTAAAGTAACCGCAGCCAAACAAACCCCACCCGCTTCCGTTATCCCTTCCACGTCCATCTTCCTGAACACCGAGTTTCCCGTTACCATCTCCACCGTCACCGTCAAAGCAAACACCATCTGCACCACCACAATGTTAATTATCAAAATTTCAATAATAACTCCTCTACAAAATTTAATTATAATAATAATGATTTTTGTTATAATAGTAACGATAGTGTGACGGTTAGTGTTACTACCATGGCGAGACGACCGGAGATGATTTCGAAATCGTGGCTTTTCTTAGAGCTTTCGATATATTCGGAAAGTGTGGCGAAGAAGGAGGACACGTCATCGTTAACTTGCATGTCTTCTTTATTACGAGTTTTGATTACGGCGCCGAATGGATCGGAACCGTACGATCTGAGAGTGCATAACCTTGGTTGAAGAACGATGTTGTTGTTTGTGTTGGCGGCTTCTGATTCGGCCGGTTTGGGTTTCGGGATAGAAAACTGAACCGGACCGGGTTTATGGAGTTGTGAACGAGAGGTTGCAGGTTTGGGCGAACGGAGGTCGCAGTGAGTCACACGCGGCGCAGTTGCCATGAGAATTGTGAGGGAGGGGTTGAGATGAGAGGTGGTTGGAGTGAATGAATGTTGAAGGTTGTTTGAGAAAAAGAAAAATTGTAACAATAATAACAACGTGTAAACGGCTGTGGGGAAAGAACAGGATACGTAGCACATACGTGTATCTGATAAATTTCTGAGGTCCTCTTTCTTCTTCTCCAACGCTTATTAGTCGCTATTATTGACTCTCTCATACAGTCATATACTAGTATTATTATTACTCGAATTAGTGAGTTAATGCTATGGCTCTGTTACCCTCACAAGTAGAATGTCTTTGCTAAGTTATCGTTAATAACAAAACTTACACATCATGTCTCGAGCTATCACTTTAACACTAAATATAAAATTTAACATTAATTACAGTTATGGTCCTCTATTTTAGCTGAATAACGAAAGTAGTCCCTATTTTATTTATCCTCAGTTTTTGTCCTCCAAACAGAATTTTGGTCAAAAACTTGATGAAATATCATTTTTTTTTTAAGTCACACCGTACCATTTATGATCATATATTTCAGGTACAATTGTTGCACCAGAAGATCTTGAGGCATGGTGTGATTTAAATAAACGCAAAAAAATGACACTTCATTAAATTTTGGATCAAAATTCTGTTTGGGGACTAAAATTAGAGAGAAATAAAATGGGGAACTATTTTCGTGATTTAGCTAAAATAGGGGGACCAAAACTGCAATTAAGCCTAAAATTTAAGACGTTATCACAACCTATTTGATTGGATCATTCATCATTTATATAATACATCAAGTTCAATAGTAATGACCGTGAGGAGCTGTATTGAGAAAAATCTAAATTTCATATTGGAAAAAATAGAATTTAATAAAGCTGATTTTGTAATGATGAGTTATGCCGAATATAAAACTTAACATTGAAACCTCAAGAGACATTCATTAGTGTATTTGACAATGAATATCAATTTTTTATACATAATCTATAATGGAAGAACCAATAACGTAGAAACTTAAGTTCTCCATGTTTGCAATAATGGCTCGAGATAATTATTTTATGGGCTAAATTTATTCCGTATTTGGTGACTAATATTTATATTTTGTTTTCAAAAAAAGTAAAAAAGATAGTAAATTTCTTACATTCGAAACATCGCACACTATTTGAGAATATTTGTTCTGAAGTGGACCTGGATCTATGGTTAGAAAGGTGGAAATGTGGTAGCGTTGTGGTACTAATCGTGATTGTTCCTCGACGGATGGTATATCTGCACACACTTTGACGGTCGAGTATGTTTGTGTTTGACAACAAGATATTTTTAAGATTAGAAAATTGTATACCTTTAATCTACATCATAAGTCCTTTTATAGAACGTCTTTCGATATTTCTAGAAGAAATCCATTAGGATTGTGAGTTATATTATGTGATTCATGGATCATCGCTTTATTCTTGATGTGTGTCTATGTTGATGGATGATAATTGTTGTAATCGTGTGGCTGAGATCTTGGGACGAGAGCTATGATTGTCATCGAATGACCTTGGAGAGAGTTCCTAGTGAGTTCTAATGATCACACATCTTAAATTCTCTTAGTTACGTTGGTATGCCCTAGTTCAATAAAATATTGTGTTCTACTGCGATACTGAGATTTAGGTTGAGTTGGCCTGAGTTTAGCTAATAACAATAATATGTAGTCACCTCTGCCATAGTGTGATTCAGTGTATTAGTTTTCCTTCTTATAAACTCAATCGAAGAATTGTGAAAGTAAAAAAAAAAAAAAGATTCTCAAATTTTAAATACAACTTAAATATCATTTTAGTGAGCATGAACCCAATCAATTATCAAATCAATAACATGTAGGAGACAAATGCATTTCACTCCTCGCACATTTTGGGTTAACAAATTTAGTAAGTTAACTTCCATCACACTTGTGTAAAAAACTCACATCACACTTGACAAATGACAGTTCATGTGGCATTTTTAATAATACGACAATAATGGCTCAAGTAATATTTATTTAACATTTAAAAATATAATCTTTAATTTATCTTTATTATTTTAAAATAAATAAAGTCCTCAAAAATGGATAAATAGACTCGTTTTTATATTCTTTCATTAGTAAATATTCATTGAGACACTTATACCACATACATTCAAATTGTTTACACCTACATAGAAACTTATTCAATTTGAAATAGTTGTTCAATCATGAATTATGTGCCTCAAACAAACTAAATTTTTTAGATAGGTAGTCGTTCAATTGAAATAAGTTATAACAATACTCGTCATGTGCAAATTTAGCCATTTGTATTCTACTAGACTACTTCAGTATACAAAATTGTTTACATCAACTACAGGTAAATGTATATCATCAGAATCAATCAGCACTCTTTGGAAAAACCTTTAAACAACTAGTCAAACTCTGTGTTTCACTGTTTCTATTTTATTTTCACAAAAAAACTCATTTGCATCACACCGTCACGTGCTTGAATTACATATTCAAAATATTTTCTCTTGTAAAACGAGTTCAATTATGTTTCATTTACACTTTTTATTTTGACCAATCATCATTTTATCTACAATTCTTAATAAATTTGGGTTCATGATTTTTATTATCATTCATCTCATTAACGAAATATGCAAAAACATCCTCAATATTGATTACATATGGGTTTAATTGTATTTCACGACAAAATTTATTGCAATATCTTTATTTTCATAAATTTTAGGTACTAGATCGATCTCTTTATGAACTGAAATATTAATTATGTTAGAAGACTTATTTAGAGTTAATGAAAAAATGCAATAATTAAATTATCAAATGAAGCAAATGGTTTAGGAAATTATTTAAAAAATAAAATACGAATAACTTTGAAAGAGCAAGACTATCAATATGAAATTAAGAAAAGAATTCAATATCATTCAAAACAATTCGAAAAAAATTATGAAAGAAGTAGACGAAGTCACAAATAATAGAAAAATTACTTATAAGAGAGGAAAATATTTTAATAAAAACAAAATATCTTGAAAGATCAAAGAAAAATGAGTATTACTGAAATTACTATAAATGAAAAAGAAAAAGAAATAAATTGAAAATGAATAAAAATATTTTCTTTGGAAACTAGATTTACCAGGGAAACTAAATGTAAAAATGTATAAAAAGAAATATATATGTGTGTGTGGACAGTCGTTTCTATATGAAAATGAAATAGATTATGACATTATGCAACAGAAGATCTTATACATAAAATCTCTTTGTCTCGATTAACAATCGTCTTTTTGATTCTATTTGCAATTTAACAACAAAGATAAAATATCCTAATGGTGAAAAGGACATTCCCAATTGGGACCTTTCTCTGAATGAAACTTTTAATTTCAAGTCGACCTATAATTTATTGTGAGTTGCACACAAATACTACTAATGTTCAAACTTTGTTTGACCAGTTTGGCATTGGAAAGGAACAACTCGGATTTGTACTATTTTGTGGAAGTTAGTCCATGGATTTTTTATCACAAATATCGTTAGAGTTCATCGACAAATTATAGATGATGATATTTGCCCCCGGTGTCAATCCCAACCATAAACCATCTCACATATGCTTCGGGATTGCAAGGATGTTCAACAATTTTGAAATCAATTCATGATATAAGACAATTGGGCTAAATTATTTAACCTCGACACTCATGCTTGGTTGGAATGGAACATCACTGCAAATAACATTGGGGATAGTGACACCAACTAGCCTATATTCTTTGGAGTTTCGGTTTGGGCTCTTTAGAAGGATCGTAATAAGCTGGTCTTTTTTAGAGAAACTATGCTCGATACTAGTCTTACATCTTACATTGATAATATGGCATATCAAATTGAGAAAAAAAGATTTACTCCCCTTACTTCTTAAGACGAGGGTGCTCGTTTGAGTTCAAGTTACTGGATGAAGTCTCCACCAAGTTTTGTGAAGATTAATACAGATGGTTCCTACTTTCGCAAGTAAGCGGCTTGCGGCGGTCTCACAATAAATCAGGATGGTCATTTCTTGAAGGGTTTTATCAAGAAGCTTGGAACTAGAAATATCTTCCTTGCTGATATTTGGGGTATCCTTTCGGGTCTTTATTGGAAATGAATGAGTAGTCATAAGAAAGAAGATTTGAATTGCGATCCTTTTAAAATTTAGTCTATACATTTTAATTGGTGTTTAACTCAAGACTAAATATGGTAATCAAAAATTGATTTGTAAACACTTAATTGACCAGAACGTTCTTGACAATTTATATTAAATTAAGAAGTTGTAAATAAAAACACCGATAGTGAAGTGTGATTTGTACGTGCAGGTAATTAAAGATTAGAGATAAAAAGATCATATATAAAAAATATATTGGTTCACCCAACTCAAACTAGTCTATTCCTTAGAACCATCAGATTTTCACTATGTGCTTCAGAATCAGAACGTTCTCATTTGCACCTTTTTTCTTTATCAAACCTTGATCAATTATAATCTCCATCTTTCAACGTGGAAAGATTTTTACACTCACTTTTCGACATTGAAAGGATTTTCATAACCACATTTCATTATAGAAAAGATTTTTACGATCACCTTTCAATCTACAAAGTATTTTTACAAACACACTCAATCTAACACAAAAGATAGACTTAATGTGTATGATAAAAATGTATGAGATCTAACGATTCTCAACTTTTTGTTTGAGATTAACTGAAAGCAAAACTTAATAAGGATGATTCAAAGATATAGTGAAGAGAGTTGGAGTTTGCTTAAAGAGTTTTTTACTTGAACAAGGGAGTATTGATTGTATGTCAAACTCTTGCATTTGTCTTCTTATTAATCTTTCTTTTATAGATGAAAAGAAACATGAAAACTCATATAAAGTTGAATTTAGTTGTTAGACATATTAGCCAAATGTCGTATATGATTTAAACATATTAAACACATATTTATATTATTGTATAGAACGTTCTAGACCAACCCATAACGTTCTTACTTTGAGTTTGAAGGAAAACGTGAACAAGTGTGAAAATAAGCTGTCAAATGTCAGTTGGCATTGTGTTTGATCAGAAGCATGCATAACTTTCTACAGTAACAGTGCTAGTACAATGTACTTGTGTCCTTTTGTCCTTGATCACATCTCACCAATCTGAAGATCAATATGGAGACTGTTTTAACCATTTAAGCTTTCAATTTGAGTCAACAACCTTTATGCGAATTTGACATTCTTATCTTGTAGTTGGACTTCCCAAACTTATATGTAGTTGACATTGTTTTTAATAAAGGACGACCATAATGTTCTTTTGAATATTCTCCAATTATTTTGACATTCCTTTTGAAGATTCTTCCAAAACTTTTGGACTTTTAATTGCTCATTTAGTATTGGCAAGCCCATGTGTGAAATGTCAACTGAGTTATCGCATACTATTCTTCAAAAAAATATCATTTTGGTCATTTGCTCTTTAATGAAATAATCATAAAATTAAGTTGAATGTTCTTCTATTATTCTTTTAATAAACAACTTGTTAAATGACTTAATTTTGAAATGAATTATATCAAAGATGATTCTTGTCATTTTGCTGAATTGATATGAATATTTATGAGTGCAATGAACTTGTTATAAAGATATATGATATATTCCTTTTGATATTCTTTCATAAAGAAGTTTTTTGACTTCTTTATTTATATTCAGACATGTTTGGATCTATAATATATTCATTGGACATCTTTCCCAAGGTATCAAATGATCATTATCCTTATTCTTTAGTTCAGAGCGTTCTAAACACTTGTTGCATTTGATTCTTGAGACAACTTTTGACTTGTTTAGAAAAGTGTCTTCTAATATCTCCATGAAGTTTATGATATTGTTGTTGTAATCTTCTGATACTACTTTAATTCTTTCATCATTGAGTAGATACTTATGCATTTGTTGATTTTAATGACTTCTAACTTGTCCACTTATGTAATTCACGTTCCTTAAATAAAAACCCAAGTGCAATCATTATTAGATCACCATTCATAAAACTTAACATTTATTTCATAAAGTTCGTTGTCATTAAAAGATATATAAAAAAGGGTTTTGACCTCAACATTCATATGGCAAGAGATATGCATCTAACTCGTATCATTCTTGAAACTGATTATGTTAATGTTGTTACTATAATTCATAATCGGTTTACTCCCACGTACTATCTTCAACCTCTTCTCAGCAAGGTCCTATTTATTATCCACTTCTCAGGCTGGTTTATTGAAGCACGTCGCATCCACCGTGAAGCAAACTCTTGTATTGGTCATAAGAAGATTTTTTTATGATTCTCTTATACTATATTCTTGTTAATGTTAAACTTTTGCTTGGTAAAGACTTAACATGAGTTTGTTTCTCCTACAACCATGGCTTAACTTGTTTTTTTTTTTTTACTTTCCCTTTATATAAAATACAAAAAAGAAGATATTGGAGATACTATTTTATTAGATGAATATATGTATTATGAAAGAAATACGATAGACTTAATATATATAGTAAAATTTGGGATTGTTTAGATGATAGTTAAATTAATTAAGATATATTCAGAATTTATTTAACCCATTCAGTTACTAATGTCATAGCACTGAGATTCAAAAATTAATATGGATTCAGAAATTAAAAAAGAATTAATTACAAGACTTGTATATATATTTAGTTAAATGAATAATAAATATTATAGCATTATTATGTGAAAAATTAGATTATGAAATAAGTAAAAAAAAATATACAGAAATTGAAAATAAATGGTAAAATGTATAAGTGATACCATGATATAAAGTATTTGGATATCAGCTTTGACCACCAGATAAGTCATTTAACTCA
>JBBPBP010009779.1:5814704-5831349 GCA_037974735.1 Cicer chorassanicum
TGCCTAACTCAAAAAAAAAAGGGCATTTGCGTATTTTTTTCTTCAAATGGAGACATATGTTTACTTTTTTTTTGGAAATAGGGTTATTGCAAAAAAAAAAACCCCTTTTAGTTTGGTTGGATATCAAAATTCTTAAGGCAATATAATTCAAAATTTAAATTATAATAAATTAATTAAATATAAAATAACGTTGTGGCTTCGTATAATTTTTTGTTGGGTCCCACAATCAACCAAACTCGAAATATGAGGTGTTCACTTTATAATAACATTATCATAAATCTCTTTCTTTCGTGATTGTTTTATAGACTTTATATTTTTTTTTTAACATTATTTGTAGTTTCTAATAGTATAAGGGTTTGTTTGACTCACATTCCAAAAATTATATTTTAGTAGTTTAAAATTTTAAAATTTAAAAACTTTTTTATATTTTTTGTTTTTAAAAATTGTTTTGTAAAACTATTTTTAATATTATACTTTTTAAAATTAAAAAAGCAAAACAGATAAAATTGTGTTTTCCTTTTCATTTTTTTTTTTAAATTCTCTAGTCAAAAACTATTTTAAAAAATTAGAGTTGGCAAACAATTTTTTTTTTAATTTTCTTTCTAAAAATAGTTTTCTAAAATTTATTTATAAAATAGTTTTCAAAAACTAAAAAGTAAAACACAATCAAACAAGCCCTAAGACTTTATCATTTTGATTTCATTTGTAGTTTTTAAAAGTATAAAATATTATTATTTTGATTTTTTATTCAGCTAAAAATGTAAATCAGTCATTAAATTATGAAAATGTCAGTTAGTTTAGTCTCTAACTTTATAACGGTTATGAACTATTTTGATAGTAAATTTTATTTTTCATGGACTTTTACGATAGTACGTAGTAAACTTTATATTTCATGAACTTTTACGATAGTAAATTGTATCTATTAAATATTATTTTGATAATTTAAGGACTAACTTAAATTTTGATTGAGTCAATGACCAAATTGACAACGCATGCGGTGTTGTTTGGTTTCTTATTTTAGTACGATATTTATCTAGTTCAAATTATCATATCAAGCTCAACTCATAACTAATTCATTCAATGACATTGATATGATCCGAAGAAATAAATATTATGAATAATTTGATTTTACCACAATTGTAAATATTTTGATTTTGTCTTTTTCGCTTTTTACTTGACTGTTGTAAGTTTAATAGTAGGTTCAACCTTTTTAATTTTAGCGAATTTATATTGTGTTTGATGCACTTTTGTAAACTTGATGAAAGAATATTTTTTTAGTAAGAAAATAAATCTCTTTCATTGACCAATGAACATTGGTTTGTCCGTATCTAGTCCTTATTTTACTGTGTTCATTTATACTTTATAAATATTGCTCACAAGTACTCTAAAAACACTTACAAATATAAATTTTAAATTAAAAAAATAATTTTTAAAACTTTCATACGGTTGAAAACACGAGTTTGAATAAACTTGTAATTGAATTTTTTTCGATATTTGGTTCTTGGGGTACTTAGCATTTGCCTTATTTTATTTACAATGTGGCCTCCACTATTATACTCTTTCCTCTAAACTCCAAATCCAATCCGCAATAACAATTGGTGTTTGTCTCTTCCAGTTCCACACACTCTCCACCTCTCTCTCCCCATTTCTCTATCTTTCCCTTTAATTGACATATGTTGGATTTTGGGGATGAGTTTTCCTTATATACTTTCAGAATTCCATATCTTCTTCTATGGATTCAACTTTTTTTGTTGCTTCTTTTTCTAGCCTTCATCTTCTGCTTCACCATCATTGCTTCAGATCCCTCTCATTCCGATCACAATACTTCTACTGCTGATTCTCTCTCTTCCATTCATTCCACTACTCTTACTCTTAATACCAATCCACTTCACATCACACGGGTACATTCACATCCCTTTTTTCTTTTTACACTTTTTAATATCACAAAAATATATGGTTTTTAAACTTTCTCTAAAGTTTTATTTCTTTGCTTATATTCTGAGAAATATAGATGTATTTATTTATCTATTTTTGACTGAATGTATTTAATTATTTTATTAGTATTGGATTTGGCTTTACAAATTTACAGTCATACATTTGTTAAAGCCTTCAATTGATTTAATGAAGAAAGTTCAAGTTGAATAAATGTCTCTAATTAGGTGAAGAAAGTAAATTTATTTTGACTCCAGATTCTTTTCCATTTACATCTTAGAATCTATAATATGTTTTTTAACATTTAAAATCTAAAGCTTTGACCTCTGAATTGGCTACCATATATATGACCAGGCTTAGAAAATAGGCTCATTTGTCATTTGCCTGAGGTCATCAGCCAACGAACATTGCCTGGTTCTGTTAGGTTGGATGTTTATTTGTATATATCTATCTATTAGTAAATGTTATTTTAATTTCCATAATGTAATTATTATGAATTTAATTTCCCCAATAAAATAAAATAAAACTTTAGTTAATGCTAGTTGGACTAAGAAATTTTTAATGAGAAATATTTTAAGAAATCAATTAAATTTTCATTGAAATCTATACGCATCAATTTTAATTTTGGTCAAAAGAAAATGTTACTTTGTTTATTTTAAAATTGACTTTTTTATCAAATATTTATTAATTAACTTATTTGATCTTTCATAGTAAAAATATATGTGAATTTATATGCAGTAATTAACGGAAAGTATTTTGGCAGGGGGTAGAGAACCTAAGTATTGAAGGGGAGATAAGAACAAGCACAAGCACAGAGGTAGTGAGAGAAGGGATTGCAGAAGGGGAAGCTGCATCACTGTATTTTCTTCACCCTTGTTACTATTTCAAATTAGCCAGGGTAGCTTTTCTAAAATGTTTTGGCTTCGATTCAACATCTGAATCCGATAATCCTTCAACCCAAAAGCATATGGGAAAAAAGAAGGATAGGTAGGTCAGAATGAAATTCTCATCATCATTCTTTTTTGGTACATTAATTACTTTATCATTTTTAGGAACGATTCGTGAAAATAGCAATGTATTAAAATTCGTACTAAATATTGAATCACCAAAATATGCAAGTCCCGATTGAATTGACTTAACCTATCCAAATTGAGATGAAACAGCAATCAAATTAGTGGTAGATCCAGGAATTTGGTCTAAAAGGTGTAAAATATAAAAGTACTTTTAAATTTTTGGTGTATTAGGTATATGATGGAAAAAAATAAAATAAAATGGTTAAAATGTAAAAAAATAGAAGTGTTGTGTTGTTGTAATTTTTCAAAGTACCTGCACACCCCTCGATGGCAGGATCTGTCCAAGGATCGAACTACCCAAATAATTGAAGTAAAGTGTGGAGGTACGATTCGGCCAATGAACTGTCCAATCGGTTATGATTTATTTTATTTTTCTTGGACTTAATTTACAAGTTAATGAATATATTGATGAAGAGCACTAACAATTTGGACTTATGATTTTAAGTTTTAGAAATAAATAAACACATGGTTTAAGTTTAACTCAATTATTGTATATGTCATTTTTTTATATGATAATATAGAATCATTAAAACATAAAATCGCAATAAAATTTTATAAAACTTAATTTTCAACTTTAGAATTTTTATTTTTGTAATTTAATTAATGACAATATGACATATGAATAATTAATAGATGATTCTATATCGTGAAATTGCATGTCGCATTATTTAAAATATGCAAGTCATCATATTTTAGGAACTAAAATATGAAGAAATGATCAAAACTATCGATTTTTAAAATAAGGATCAATTCACGAAATTGATAGAAATATAAAGACCAAAATTGCAATTAAGTATTTTTATTGAGCTTGATTGGCCATCTCGTATATATGTCATTAAAATATTATATTTTTATATATAGTAATAATAAAATAAAAGACTCATCATATTTTTTATTAAATACTATTTATTTTCTCTTTTTTTTTTAAAAAAAAAAGTTTTATATTTCTATAATAAAATACTCTTTATTATAAATTTAATCTATAGTTTTTTGTTTCCACTTCTCAACGTCGGTTGTACGACTTCAACAAAATTCAAGTTTTTTACGGGCATATTCGTCTTTTTAAAAATAGACTAAATGTTTTTTTTTATAAGTCTTAACACAAAATAAGCTCTTTATTATGTTGATAAGCCATGTCACGCGTTTAAATGATTAGACCAGAGCTTAAAATAAAGTATTTGACAGATTATAAAGCTTTAAAGTATGTCTGACCTACTTAAACAAAACACAATATAATCCGACCTATTCTCACCCCTTAACTTGCATAGTATAGATAAGAATGAATGACCCCATTGATTGAGATATAATCACTACAATGAGCATACCAACAAAAGATAATTAATTGCCTCGCCAAGTAGAAAGCCTCCTTTATTGAGTATTCAAAATGTTCACTTTTCTTGGAGGTCATGAGAAATAGTTACTAATAGATATTTACCCAAATCTTGAGTAAGTTGAAAAATCTAGATGCAATTTTAACTTGATTACTAAACTCTAAGAGGACATTGTTAGAAATCAAATCTAATTTTTCCTACAAAAACTTACTGTCCGAAAAAAAACATATCTCTCCTAAAAAAAGGTCATATGCAAAGAAGTATAAGCGGACCAAACTTATTAAGTTTAATAAACTTATAATTATCAATCTAAACCTTTATTTCAATAAGGGGGAAGTCACCTACTAACAACAAAAAGGCTAGGCGAAATAAGATATCCACATCTAGTAACCCTAATCGAGTAAAATGGTTGGATCTATTTCTTGGAGAGTATAATTGAATATTATTGGAGGTTTCAACAAGATCAACATTTTTTTACAAGTCGCAAATTTTTATATCAAGTGTTTAATTTATTTTTACAAAATCAACTTATAAAATAAATAATGACATTATTTACAAACTTGTTTAGAGCTATATCTATTTTTAATGAGACTTGATTTTTTTTTATAAATCAGCACAATCAACTTTGATAGCTAAAAATTCATTATTTAAAAAAAAAAAATTTCCTACACATATATTGATTTCAAGAATTTGATAACCGTTAAATATATATATTTTTAAGTTGTAATAAAATAAAATCATACAAAATTCAATAAACCCTGTTTGGTTACTCGTACACAATGCATGTTATTTAAGTATTTAAAAAAAATCTTTTTATATCAAATATTATTTTAAATTATATTATAAAATCCGAAATTTAATTATCAAGCTTCGGCGATACGCGTGAAAATTGATATTTTTTTTTGAAACGGTATGAATGAATTGTTTATTTTCTTTTAAACGGTGTGATGAATTTAATTAAAATTAAAACAGGAAAACAGCGTTGTTCTCACGCCTTAGTATTAACAGTATTTTTTTTCTGTATAAATATATAAGTTTTTTTTATTATTTGAAATATATAAGAGCGTGTCTCGATTTGAATCCGGATCTAGCGCCTTCGATTCACCCCTTCAAACACCCCAAACCCTATCTTTCATTCTCTCTCTCTCATTCATATTCGAACACACACCGCAATGAGGAAAGGAGCTAAGAGAAAGACGAAGCACGCCGAAGATTCCAAACCAGATTCCGAACCTGCTACAGCAACAGATTCGTCACAAGAAAACCAAAACCAAAACAAAACCACCAAACCACCTCCCAAAGCTAAGCGCCTCAAAACCTCAAAACCTCAATCCGAACCTGAATACTTCGAAGATAAGCGTAACTTGGTTAGTACCAATATACGATTTGCTCTTCAACTTTAAACCAAGATGCTAATTTCTTTAATTACATTTTTTTATATTTTTGTTAATTTTGAATTCTTGATGAATTTAGTTGTGCATATTTTGTAGCTTTTAATGTGGAAGAAGAATTGTTTTTATTTATTATTATTAAGGAGAATTGACAATGAATGTTTGCGATTTCGTTTCTAGCTATAGCTATATATACTACGTTGAAAAGTGGCTATAATTATTTAGGTTATTTACGTTATTTGAATATACATTGAACCTAACTGTGATATCTTCATTGTGTTGTTGATTTTGATTTTTGCAGGAAGATTTGTGGAGGGAAACATTTCCTGTTGGGACTGAGGTTTGTTCAATTTATTTGATTTTTATTTTCTGATTTAATCAGTTGATCGTTGTCGTGCGTTCTTTTTTCTTCCATTCTAACTTTTGTGTTATAATGCCAGTGGGACCAATTGGATTCTGTGTATCAAATCAAGTGGAATTTCTCTAATCTAGAAGTGAGTATTGGTGCTGCTTTGATTTTTGTTTATGATCTGTGATTGAATGAAGTTGACTGTTTTATTTGATGTAATTTGCTGATGAAATTGTGATTTTTGTGCTCAGGATGCATTTGAAGAGGGTGGTTTGCTGTATGGGAAGAAGGTTTACCTCTTTGGTTGCACTGAGCGTAAGTAGTGTGTTACGTGTGAACATTTTATTTTATGTTTTCATCATTTTGCGAGGTGGTTAGGCAACTAATTTGATTGGTAGACATTTCCCCACTATTTGGTCATATTCATGATTCATCTAACATTGTTCTTATGCATCCTGTCATTGCAGCTCAACTGGTCTTCTATAACGGTGAAAGCAAAGTTGTCTGCATACCTGTTGTTGTAGCAGTAAGTTCTCAAACTGAGTTGTCTACATGTATCATGAAGATGTGTTGACCAAACTAATTATTTGTATTGAGTTATTTTCATTAAACTTGGACAATTTGAGCTTCCAAATATGCAGACTGCAATAAATTTAAATATTTAATAGTACATTTCTTTTGGCCTTGGTGTTGTTTGAGCCACCGAACTGGCCCTGCCCAATAAGAAAAGGTTTTGGTATTTGTCGTAACATGTTATACGTTTCTTCTGGCTTTAATTTGCATGTTTCTCTGTGTGGGACCTGGTTTCTTTGGTATAGACTTGGAATCATATCCTTAATGTTTTAGTTTTTAAGGTGTTAGGAAATATCTGTTTTTTGTGGAGAATCAACCTTTCAATTTTGATGAACTATTATTATTATTATTAATTTTTTTTTTTTATGTTGTGATTTTAATTGTAAAACTATCTCAACTTCTTTCTGTAACAGGTCGTATCACCTTTTCCACCATCTGATAAAATTGGTATTAACTCAGTTCAGAGAGAGGCTGAAGAAATAATTCCCATGAAGCAAATGAAAATGGACTGGGTTCCGTACATTCCTCTGGAGGACCGGTATGCATCCTAATCATTTTTTATTTGTTTACTACTTTATTTGCAGTGGTTCCTATGGTATAAATATAATTGTATGAAACATTGCTCATTGGTCACATCTCAACTTGTTCATATTATTTTACGTCTTCTACAGAGATAGCCAAGTTGATAGACTGAAGTCTCAAATTTTCATCTTGCGCTGCACCCAAAGAAGGTATAGTGTTATTCCTTTCTTTGCCCTTTCCCTTTATTATTGTTTTCTGTAACGTGTTTCAGACATTCAGGTATTACTTTTTGCTGATGAAGACTCATTAGTAGCATTATTTATGCTAATTATGTTGAAGAATATATTTTTTAAGGAAATAGTCTCTTTGCTTGAATCTTGATAGGTTTCTGTTTGATTGTCTGATTGTTTTGTTCACTTATTATTTTGAATAAATAGGTTGTTTTGTTAAATCATCCTGTTATTATACGCTGTTCGTTTTTTATTCATCTTCATTTATAACTTTTCAAGAATGCAGTAAATCGTTAAATATTATTTGGTAGTTGATGATATACCATGTCCACGCATGGAGCCAAATACTATCATTAGTATTTTCAACCTGTGTTGTTCTTTAAAAGGTACTGGAAGGTTGTTATGAAAGTGAGTACGGAAAGAAGAAGTGCAATAATACACGTGTTGGATCTATGTAACAATTGTTTTTGATGTAATCGATGCCATCACTTATATTTAGCCAATTACTTTCATTTGTATATCTTTATTATTATGATATGATTATGGTTATGAGTTGTAAAAAACTTTTCTTACTAAAAAGCATTTTCTCTTTCCAAATAGTGTATGATAGTTATTTTTTTCCTTCAGAGTAACATCTGGAAGTGGAACCTATGGTCCTTTAAAATGAACAAGTGTGGATGCATGGTAGCTTAAATTGAATTTTGGGGAAACTGTTAGTTTATCAACTTGATATTTCAGTGATTGTAAAAAGTATTTAGCCACTTATTTCATATAAGCATCTTGATGAATTGATCCTTTAACTAGTTTTTGTTGTTTGCATGTTGTCCTTGATGTAGGAAAGTAATGAATATGATTTCATCCTGTGTATAATTTGTGGTACAGGTCTGCTTTAAAACACCTGAAGTTGGATAGATTGAAGAAATACGAGTACTGCTTGCCTTGTAAGTTTCTAGCATTAGAATATTACAGTTGCTCACATGCATATATACGCTAGTTCTACCAACTAGTTGAAGAAGTTAATCAAATTTGAATAAATTGTTCATAAAGTGAGAGCAATGGAGTGTTGTGGACAGTGGTATAGTTGTTTGATCTATTATCAGTGTGCCGTTTTGTACGAGGCATACTTGTTATCATCAGTTAATGTTTTTATTATGATATTTGCTTATGAATGCTATTCTTTCCACAGATTTCTATCAGCCATTTAAGGAAGATGAGTTTGAACAGAGCACTGAGGTTCCAATAATATATCCAATTGAGCCAAAGCCGGTAATTATGATTGAATAATTATCCTATAGGATTGACAATGTTTGGGATACTTTTTCTTACAGTATGGTTATGTAATGAATTTTCTAAATTTCTAAATATCTTTTGTCAACTAGATGGACGAGTTAGTTCCATATTTGGTTTTCTATGTGTAATTTGTGTATTGCTTGTTGCAGGTATTCTGTGAATTTGATTGGGAATTAGATGAACTCGAGGTAACGAATTCGCTTGTTGTTGTTATTAAGCCAGCCTGATATTGCAGTTTAGGAATTACCATCTTTCTACTACTTAATATAGCCATTTTTTGAATTTTGGTAATATTATGTAGGAAGTTAATGTTATTCTGCCTGTTATTTTTACAATCGTAATTGTTGACTTTTAATGACTGCATGTTATTATGTTAATGAGTTATAGAAAATCTCAATTTATGTGTGGTGTGGGAATGGGATTGTTAGACATATGATTAAAGAAGGTCTTTCATTTGGCATTGTCTTGATGGGTTTCAATGTTTCTCCACCTTCTTGCCCTTTCAATAGAGATAGTTAAAGTTAAGGGCAACTGGAAATATAATAACAATGATCGAATGCCTCTTACACTCTTTCGTTCAATATTCGGCAGGAGTTTACTGATAAACTTATAGAGGCAGAAGAGTTACCAGAAGACCAAAAGGATGCCTTCAAGGTAACAAAATATATTTAGTTTATTTATTACTCATAATTTCCGTGTCTTTAGGAATTATTCATTATTCACAAAGTAACAAGTTATGTTGATCCCTTTCTTTCTTTCTTTAGGAATTTGTCAAGGAAAAGGTTCGTGAAGCAAAGAAAGCCAACAGAGAGGTACTTTTGATGATTTAAGCTGTTGGGGCCTTGCACATATTACATTGCTTTCTGCTTTTTAAATCTTCCTCTTCACTTGTAGGCAAGGGAAGCACGGAAAAAAGCCATTGCAGAAATGAGTGCGGAAACTAAAGCTGCATTTGATACTATGAGATTTTATAAGTTCTATCCCGTTCAATCTCCAGAAGCACCTGATGTGTCAAATGTTAAGGTAGGTATTTGGACATTCTAAAATTACCTTTTCCTTTAGAGTAGAAGAAATTCACTGGACCAAGAGATGATTACGAGTACTGAAGAGATATTCAATTTCTTTTTCCATCTTTGGATTCAGAAATAATGCTTGTTCTTTATTATTATACTTACTCCCTTTATTTCTGTTGATTTCGTTCCAAATGATTTTTCCTTGGACTTACAATGCATTGATAAGATATTTATTTGTGTTTGCAGTCTCCATTCATAAACAGGTATTACGGAAAGGCTCATGAGGTTCTGTGATCGGCTCCTTGACAATTATGGCAATTTTCCTGGCTTGTTATATTGTTCTTTACAAAGTTTACGAGGCAACCTCTTGGTGCACCATCAAATTTTCTATACCAATGTAATTGTCTAAAGTGACACAATGTAAAATTGTAGCTCCAAAATCCTAGAGAAATGAACTAGGTAGTGAGAGTAATTGAGACATGTTTCTGGCTTCCATGTTGTAGAGAATTCCTGAGCTCATTGAGCTGCAATTTGCATCGCTCTTAACGTGTCTTGGGTTTCTTTTAGAGTATTATTTTTTCCTTCAAATTAGAGATGTACGACAGTTTTGATTTAGATCTATGAAAAAATAAATTATTGGTTCTTTTCTTCTTTCCCTCTGCTGTTATAGAAGAAGTGTCATTTCTTTTTGTTTGGAAATACTAAATGGAATACATAAAATCTATACAGGTTATCCTTAGCACGAAAAAAAAACTATGCAGGTTGAAATAGTTACCTTGCATATAAAGGAAGAAATCAATTGTCTTCTTCCGGAAATTAATTTGTGAAAGTAAATTAGTTTGGGATACTGGACCAATACAAATCTGGAGAATGAGATATATTCCAATTTTTACCATTTATCATGATTCAAGTATAAATTACGGTTCTTTAGTATATGTTAGGATTTTTTTGCTGAGTTAGACAAAATCACGCTTTAAAATGTAGCTTCTATTAAAATTATCAATTTTAATGTAAATTCAAACACCCACTTAATTTATGAGAAGGTCTTATAAAACAATTTTGTAAAAGTCTTCATATATATATATATATATATATATATATATATATAATGTAGCTTCGTATTATTTATTTGTTACATATGAGTCTGATCATATAAGTTATAATGTATATTCCGTCAAAAAAGAGTTATTAATGTATTGGAGATTTTGTATTAAAAAAACGCATTGGAGATGTTTATATATTAATATTTTAGGAAGTAATAATATTACAATGTGATATGATAGTGAAATATATCAACAATGGATGGTCCTTTGGGTAAATCCGATATAAATGGAACAATATCAAAAAGACCCCTGCGTAAGGAACATATAATCTGAGAAATGGTTCAATATTTTTTTTCTTTCTCACAAATAAATAAATAAATATCAATAATAGGTTGTTATTTTGAGTAGTAAGCGACTCATACATCTTAAATAAATCGTCAAATAACATTTATTTATGGAATAATCAATCCAGTTGATAGAAGAGAGTTCATCTTATGTATTTAATATATTTCTCTAGAGAAGATAATTCATCTTATGTATTTAACTTATTTCTCAACGAATAAATCACTACAAATAGTGATAAATATTTTGTACTTATGACATAGTTATAAAAAAATATGATTGAACATATGTATTAATTATTTTGTCGATAATATGTTTATCATGTATGAATTATTAATGTACAATTATTAAACCATTTTAAGTATATTTTTTTAAGTGATTCCATATAATCTTATTTTTGACAAAATTGTTTTCATGACAATATTTTAATTTATCTTCTCCGTTGTTTTAAAATGTAAAACTATTTGATATTTTCTATCTGATAATAGTTAATTTATTAAGAAAATGTTTATTTTTAACTTTAATTTTAAAAATAGTTAAATATATAGGGCCAAGAACTCATGACACAATTACATGAGGCTTTTTTCTCAAATAGAAAACTTTTTTTTGAGGCCTAAGACAATTTGTCTTGGTGGTCCTACACTTGAGCTGACCCATTAGCAATACAAAATTTGTTCAAAGTGTAATCGTGAGCTTTTCTAAAAAAATGTAATTAAGAAAAAATGTTTGTCCTAATTGTTTGAATTTGATGAAACAATTTTGAGTATGATATATTTGGAGGATTGGTTTATGTTATTCTCTTAAACTAATCGTTAAAAGTTATCCAAAATTCTAATAATGATCGATGACACTCTTTAGAACAATTCTCTTGTACTTTATGAATGAGACAATAACTCAATCGATGTAAACATAAGAAAAATATATGTAAAAATAAGAAAAACAAATGTCTCATAGAACCTAACTCGTCAAACCAACATCAATATATCATCGTTTCAAATGTAAAAACAAAGAAAGATGTTTTACTACAACACGAGGATGATTCGGTACACACAAAACACTTATTCATAAATTCATATATCACGCCACATGAGAAACATTTATATACAGTTCAAACATTAAAATACCATCATTCATCACTATCCAATTAATTGGTTAAAGATCACTTGACACACCATCTGATATCTAAAACAAACCTTCTATAAACTAAACATAATGGATTCAAGCTAAAAACTTAACAAAATGAAAACTAAATTGTAATTCATATGTATAGTTTTTGCCTCATTAGTGCTGAGCTAATCACAAGAAAAATAGCTCACAGTAAGAGAAGTGTATGCAATTTCCATGACCAAACATGCCTTTTCACTCGAATTTGTCGAATATTGACACCTTCAACAAAAAATGGTCTTTCCATTGATTAAAACCAGCAAAAGGGATAAGACCACAGAATAATGGTAGAAACAAAAGCAAAGTTGCATAGAACCAAAATCGGCGAAACCAATATGGAAGAATTACATTCCGAATCGATTTTTGTGATGCAATGACTGGTCCATGAAGTATTTGGAACAAAGTGGGAGTGCAGACAATTGATAAGAAGTGCAGCATGCAAAGAATCTCCCAATATAAGAGCCACAGAGAACCATTCCCTCCCAAAGTATCTATACAAAGTTTTCCACAGTAGCCACAAGCAACTCCTAATAGCAAAAGGATGAAAGTTACTGGCATTGTCTGTGATGTTGTGGTTGATCTCTGGATTAGCAAATATGCAATTGCGAAAATCATTAAGATGCCGAAAGCCATTCGGCTCATAACTTGAACTTGACACCATAAAACATGCAACTTTGAATCAAAAGAGATCATTGACTTCGGAGTCCACCAGGATTTGGATTCCTAAAATTGAAAAAGGCATCATTAACATTTTCCAATTAAGACAATGTTGGATTAATATGCAGCTGAAATTACTGTCATACTATCAAAATGGAGACAAGTTATCAAATGTATCTTTAATCATGACATATACATGATAAAAAAATTAGATAAGAAAATCTAATTCGATTTCATTTATATGCTTCTTATATGTTTCTGACATTGCAATGTTAGAGCAAAATGCAACTCAAGCTAGAACAAGGTACAATACCAACCATTACTAGCTAGTTTATATCAGCTGAAAGGGTTCTCTCAAGCAAAATTAATAAAGAGAAAGCTTATAGATAGATCTATCCCAAAAACCAGACCAAATTGTCCTATAATTGCAAAACCAAATCCTCATAGATAGCCAAAGTTAAACATGACATAACAAAGCACTGAAGCAACTGAACCAATGAAAAAAAAAAGATACACTTGCCTTAATTGGAGGGCTACACGATGCAGTAGATTCAGTGATCCGTTCATAGGAATAAACATAAGCACCATACAAAAGTGAAGAGGACATGACAAGCAAACCGGCAATAAGAGAATCTATGCACTTCTTAATCAGTTCACCATGTCTCAGATCTTCTAACTGGTTCTTAAACTTTTCGATTTTAAAAGATGCCTTTGACATTCCCATGGCCAACTTTGATCTCTCTAGATGATTCAAATCAGAGTTGAGAACCAGTTGCGTCTCTTTCAATTTCAGTTTTTTCATTGCAAGTGCAAGTTCTAATGTCTTGAGATCATTCAATCGACTTTTCTCCATAACAGATTTCTCAGCAACACTCATCATAGAATTATTAATTCCCGATCCAGACAAGATTGGAGAAAAACAAACCATTTGGTTTGATTGCCTATGCAAAGTAAGGTCGTGATTGACCGAATCCATATGAAAGTTCTCCTCGACCTCTTTGCAATTATTTGATTGATCATGGATATCTTCATGCAACACACCCTCTGAATTACCATCTTCAATGACAGAATCACTTGAGCAATCACCTTTGTCAAGAGTCAATTTAAAATTTGGAAACTCCATCTTCCTAGTATTAACATGATTTCCTTCATTGCTCGTGGATGATTCGTAAATTAATCTGAGAGTACTCAAAGTGCTAGTGAAAGATTGTTCAAAGTTCCTAGTCAGACCATCTAGTTTGTCTCCGAAAACCTGTGGCCGGATAGGCAGTCAAAACAAGTGGCAAGTGGAAATTACTTTAACAAAATGGATTTCGCTACATGTTCACATGAACTGCTAGAGAAATGCAGTAAGACCACAATCAAGGGATGAATCAGCAATTGATGTTGTGCTTACATTGGCTAGAGATTCTTTGATAGCTGATGTGCAAATCTACAAGGAACCCAAATAGTGGAGTGGTCAAGGCTCAAATCAAAATTAAATTTACCAATAAATAGTTGAAGGAAGCTTATAAAGATAGCATGATGACTCTCATGTGCTAATACCTAATAGACAGATGATTTTAATACTCTGTTCCAAAATATAAGCTCTCTTTGTAAAAATATTTGCCTCAAAATATAAGTCTTGTTTCAAATGACTATCCAATTAATACTACTAATCTGTCAATGTACTTCCAGAGTTGACTGTAATTTATACTACTATTATGTAACTCAAAACATGGACTAAATGGTAATTATAAGGATCATCTTTACATAAAATGCACACGTTAAATACACTCGCAAGTGTTTCGGTGGACCAACACAACATATGGTATACCATGGACTAGTGTTTAAAAATCAGCCGAAACTCTAACGATGACCGGCAACACTCCTCAAAAGTAGAAGTTTGAGCCCTCCTCGTCCCTACACTTGAGACTGTGATTTATTGATGTCGGTTTGATGAGTTTAATTTTGAAGGACAAATACTATTTTTCCCTTGTTTTTATCGAATGATAATCATTCAAGTCATTTTCTCAGCAATGAGAATGAGGAGGACTACCAACGTCTACTTCTATAAGACAACGTCTGTTGTTTTTTCTTGATACATGTAAATACACTACATACTTTTCTTGATACATGTAAAAATGACAAAAGGTGCTTATAATAAGTGACCGAGTAGTAATAAATAAAAGCTGTTACATTACATCCCATTTTTCTTCCCTCTGTTCACCGATTTTTCGAAAGCATTCTTAATTCTCTTTAGTAGCCTTGAGGTCATTTCTGGAAATGCTTGAAAATGAAGATACTCTAAAAAAATGCATAAAATGAGAGTCAGATTTAATTATTGTTCAAGAAAGTGACCAGACCAATGATATATGAGTGGGAGAAAGTGTATGAGCTGCAGCTGCATCTCTTTTATACAACACCTTAACAAAAAATCAAATATATAAATTAATTAAATAAGCTTCAGCATCAATATAATATAATATAACTGTAATTTAAAAAAGAAAATTGAAACCTCGGCCATAACAGCGGCAAATGACATTCCAAGAGGGAACCCGATTGTGGATACATGATCAGTCCTTTTACGGCGTATGAGGACTCTAACGATTCTTCGTCGTTTAGACTTGCCCTTGGGTGATGCATGATACGACGTCGCTTCGTGTAATTTCTTGCGTCGTGTTATGTGTTCTGGTGTTCGAAGGGAAACGTTTGAATTGCAGTGGAAAGAAGAAGAAGAAGACGACAAAGTGGTTAGAACATCCATGGAATTACACGACGTCGCTTCGGGTAATTTTTTGGAGGTAAATCTTATCGGGGACGTACAATTGAAAATTAAATCATTACCTTAACCACTATCATCTACAAGTAAGTTTTCCTATATTTTAAATTTAATAAGATCATATTTTAAAATTTTACTTTTTATTTTATTTTAAAATAATTAATCTTTATTTATTAAATTATATAAACAAAATAACTATGTTTTATCTTTCCGTAACTCCGTTGGTTATATTTCGCTGCATTGTCTCACCGTAGTTTTTCACGGTCTCCCTTCTATCTCTTACGCTATGCACGGTTTATTTTATCATTACTTCGTTAAGAATAAAAGACGAATTACGCGCGTGGTCGACGACACCAATACGACACCGAAACAAATACAAGTAAATAAATAGTTAGATTGGGGAGGGATATTCTTGCGGTGGTAGAAGAATAGTGAGGAGTTCTTTTCACGGTGGAAGGACGGTGAAGAAGAACGATTTCTAGTTGAACGGTTGATAATAATTTTAATTTTAATTAAAATAAAAAAATTTAAGAAAATAATTTATTAAATTTAAAGGAATTAAATTGAAAAGATAAATATACCAATACAAATAATTTAGTCACTCTTATTTTTCTAAAACTACCATAAAAAATTTCAATCTTATTATGTTGTTTATGAAAAATATAAAATGTAGATAATTATTTTTACATGCCTAATTTTATCATTTTCTATATCATACAATTAGTTTTAAAATAATTATAGAAATGTGAGATGATGCGATAAATGTGAGATGGTGTGATAAAGTAGCACATTTTTATTAGACGTTAATGTAAAGTTATTTTACATCCATAATATATGCTTTTTTATTCTTTTTATTATTCAATTAAATAATAAAATTGTAAAAAAAATTAAAATAAAACTGAAATAATTGTTTGTCCTTTAATGAGTTAAAAAGTGTACAAATGTAAAATATTTCAAAATAAAATAAAATAAAA
>JBBPBP010009779.1:5843325-5858259 GCA_037974735.1 Cicer chorassanicum
CAAAAAAAAAAAAAACAGAAGATGGTGGGAAGCCCGTTGAAATTGAAATAAATATCTAACACGCACCAAGCCAAGTTATACTGTCACTAAAGAAAATTTCTATTCCCACACCCAATAAATATCCAAATCAATCAATTTGAAAAAAAAAAAAATACTATATCGTAGAATCGATATAATAGTATAAAATGTTAACTTTGAAACTTTTAAGATTTTTATACAATTGGAAAGACTGATCCAATAATTAAAAATATTAAAATTTATAATATTGTAATGACTGATTCAACTGATCAATCACTTTCTAAAAGAATTTTAATATAATTGAAATAACTATTTAAAATTTTCAAAATAACTGATCGATTGATTACACTACTGAACGAGTCAATTCAAAAAAATATTCTTTAAATTAATTGACATAAGAGATAAATTGAAAATATATATTTGAGAATATAGAGGTGGGATTAGAAATTTCCATGACGGATTGGTAGCCGTCAATTGTAGCACAAGAACCACACAGGAAGAGTAAGCAGAAAGACCAAAACGTACAAATAAAGTAACTACCACGTAGCAATATATTTAGTGGCTCAGGTCCTCAGGACACAACCCGCGAAATCTCCGCACCAATCACAATTCTCCAAAAACTTTCGTAGCTCATCTTTAACTTGCCACGTGTCATCTCCTTCTTTCATCTTTCCACTTTTGTCTTTTTCCCTTCAACTACTCTTCTTCTTGTTCTTCTTCTTTCTCTGCTTCTACTCTTTCACTCTCTCATTCCAATCCACACTCCATGAAAACTAGGGTTCCACTTTGACCCCGCCTCTCTCTCTAGTAACCACTGATCAATGGCTGCGTCTTCTTTACTCTTAGCCGAACTCAATTTTCTTGCTCCTCAAACCACACCAAAACGTCGTCGTTCTCTCTCTACATTTACCTCTTACCGTTCCGTTTCGAGGTACAAATACAATGTTATTCTTCGCACTCGAATTCGCGCTGTCAAAGAAGAAGGTGCATTGATTGAGCAAGAGTTGACCGAAAGAAGAGTGAGCGATGTGAAATGGAGTGGAAACGGTGCTGTTACAAGTGTTGTAAACGGTAGCAATGGCTCCGTTAAAGGTTACGTGAATGGAGTTGGAAATGGAAGCTTAGTGAAGTATGTGAATGGCAATGGTGTGGCGGTGGAAGTGGTTGAAGATTTTGTGGCAACATCGAAACGGAGGGAAGATGGGAGGAAGAGGAAGTTGGAGGAGATTGGAAAAGAAGATGCGTGGTTCAAACGAAGCGAGGAACCACAGGTTGAGGTATGTACGAATGTACGATTGTGCAATGTTGTTTCATTATTTCAATTTTGACTTTGATTTTGAAAAAAAGAGGGAAAAATTAAAAAGAATTGTATGCTAGATTAACTGAGTGAGAAAAGTTAATCACTTGATTGGGTTGGAGTGGTTAATGAACTTCAGTTAATGATGAATTATTTGGGAGAACTAGAGTTCGAAGTTAGGTGGAGCAATTTTTGGCCAAACTTGACTTACTTATGGCCGAACTCTGGATTACTAGGGCTCTATTTCCCCGAGAACCGGAGGACTAAAACCAAAGAAAGATTGACTGAGTGAGATGAATGTGTGTGTTTTTTGTTGTTGTTGTTGCAGGTGGCGGTTGCGCCTGGTGGTCGTTGGAGCAGATTCAAGACGTACTCAACAATCCAGAGAACATTGGAAATTTGGGGATTTGTTATTACATTTATCTTCAAGTCTTGGCTGGATCGTCAGAAGTTTTCTTATAAAGGTTTGTTGTTTCTCGTCCGTGGATTATGACAGCTGTTTTTGCTACATACCAGTGGAAACATGCAGTTAAACAACAGCATCTTGTATAAGTTCGGATTAGTTTATGCATCTCAATTTTTCAGAAGCATTTTCATTTTGATTCTTACTTTTCATCTTGATTCTCAAGGACTATTTGGATGGCTTATTTGAGTTTGTACATAAATATTTGTGATGCTGTTTGGTAGAGCTTATAGAAATAACTTAAGAACGTCTATAAACTATTTTCAACTTATTTTCACAAGCTTTCCAGGATAGCTTATGAAAACAACTTATAACTTATATAAAAACAATTTGACTTTTTTTATCTTTTGTTGTAGACTAGAAATAGCTTGTAAATAAACACTCATATGACAATTGCTTATGTTATAAATGTTTAATTAAGCTAGTTATCCAAATTATTTTAATTGAGAAGTTTATAGGCTAATTAGACTGCGTCTAAGTTTGAAGTGAAAAACCCTTGTTTTCCCCATTTTTCCTCTTTAAAGATGCAGATGTGGTGTTTATGAATATGTCGAGGTTGCCCATTATTTTGAGAGCACTTGGGAAGACAGATTTATACGTTAAATTTGACTAAACTTCAGTTTTGTTTATTCATAAATCAACATGTAAATGACTCTGGAATCATGAAGTACCTTCATTGAAATTTGAAGAATTTCAGGAGTGACTGTTTTTATTATTTGACTCAAGGATATTGTTTGCAGGAGGAATGACCGAGGAAAAGAAAACCTTAAGACGAAAGACCCTTGCCAAATGGCTGAAGGAAAGCATTCTGCGATTAGGTCCTACATTTATCAAAATTGGCCAGCAGTTCTCCACAAGAGTGGACATTCTTCCTCAAGAATACGTTGACCAGTTGTCAGAACTTCAGGTTAACAGTGCTTTTAAAACCATTTCCCTGAATGGAGATATTTTAACTTGCTTCTGATGTATCCAATTTGTTGTTAATGGTATTTATGGTTTCATAGGAAAAATAGGAAACTTCCCTAGATTTTAGATTGTTTTCTTTATTTGTTGTTTGGAATTCTATTATTGACATTTGATTAGTCGTTTTGTCTTCTTATGTTCCTCAAAGGGTGTAAGATTATCTATTAGACTTTTGCCTATTTTAACTTCATTAAATCTATATTCAGATAATTTAATTGTTGTAGAAAAGGATTTTTTTTATGGAAATATGATAGAAGTGAATGTCAGTACCTGTGTACCATTTAAGGTTGCATTTCTTTAGGTCCTAATTTTCTGTTTTTTTGGTTTAGGATCAAGTTCCTCCATTTCCCTCGGAGACTGCTATGGCTATTGTTGAGGAAGAGCTTGGAGCTCCTCTGGGTGGCATATTTGATCAGTTTGACTATGAGCCAATAGCTGCTGCAAGTCTTGGTAATCAATATTATACTTTGGATGTATTTGTAATAGAAAATGTGCAATCAAAGCAGGAATACGGATTTAATGTACCTAGGTTTTAGGGTAATGTTTGCTTAGAAGAAAGAAAAAATGAAATATCTTTTTCCCCAATGCAGGTCAGGTTCATCGTGCAAAATTAAGAGGACAGGAGGTTGTTGTCAAGGTGCAAAGACCTGGTCTCAAGGATCTTTTTGATATTGATCTTAAAAATCTTAGGGTCAGTATTATACTTGATGCTGTGTGCATGTATACCATTACTGTTTGATTATTTTATTACCTTTTTCTCAATTCATTTTGTAACCTGCAATAATTGACAAGTCTTTGAAATTTGCATTTTTTTTGTATATTTTCCGTCGCATGGCGTGTTTCCAGCTTTTGAAGACTTGCTGAATTTCATAAAACACTGATACTTGGGTCTTCTTTTGTGTCTCCAGGTTATTGCTGAATATCTTCAAAAAATTGATCCTAAATCAGATGGTGCAAAGAGGGATTGGGTTGCTATTTATGATGAGTGTGCCTCTGTTTTATATCAGGTGATGATATTCTGGAAAGTTGCTTCACTCTTCTACTTGAGATGAACTGAAAAAAAATCATATGTGAAAGTTTTCATTGTATTGGTATAATCTGTTGTGAATTAAATTGCTTAGGAACGCTACATATTGAGTTTGATTAGGTTCAGGTGAATGGAGTGGGTCAAGAGGCTGACTCTGCTTTTGGAATGGCATATGGGAAAACCAAGGAAGTTCTTTTGGGTCATGAAAGGCTTTCTGTATCAAACTCCTAGAACTCAGGGAACATAAATTTAAAGGAACTTTTATATGCTTTAGCAATTGCTGCAGGTTGGGGGTGGGGGGTGGGTTTTAGTTGTTGATCTTATGTGTTCTCTGCACATCCTCAACTTTATCTGATCCTGTTAATGTAACATGAATAAACAATTTTCAGGAGATTGATTACACCAAGGAAGGTGCTAATGCAGAACTATTTGCAAGCAACTTTAAGAACATGGATTATGTGAAAGTCCCTTCAATTTTCTGGGATTATACCACCCCACAGGTTCAACCTTCATTTCTCACAGAAATATAGAAATTATACATCTTTACCACTGTTACTTCTGTTACATTTCTTCTTGGTCCATCATAAATTTGCTATTTTTCCAATGCAGATTCTGACAATGGAGTATGTTCCAGGGATTAAAATAAACAAAATACAAGCTTTAGACCAGCTGGGTGTTGACCGGAAAAGGTTAATAGAATCTGGTTTTCTATATGCAAAAATGACTATTGTCATGTTACCTTTTACTTGTGTGCATCTTAACTACTGATGGTGGCATCTGCAATTCAAATTAATTTAGCATTTTCTTTATCGTCCACAGGTTAGCGAGATATGCTGTTGAATCATACTTGGAGCAGATTTTGTCACATGGTTTCTTCCATGCTGACCCCGTATGTTCTTGTCTTTTGAATTGCTAAGTGGTTTTTGAGTTTTTTCTCTGTAATGAATCTATTGTATTGTTTAGCTGGATAATTGTGTGCTGAAGCTGATGTACTAAGTTTACTATTTTTTGAATGTGCTCTTATACATTCAGCATCTGTTTCCCAAGGTGCAAGCAGCACGCTGTTTGGGTCCTAATGAATTCTCATATTTCGTGATTATCTTTCAGGAAGTTCGATTAGATGCTTCTTCTTGTGGGTAACTAATATATTCATTGTCCATGCAGCATCCTGGAAATATTGCAGTCGATGATGTCAATGGTGGTAGATTGATCTTTTATGATTTTGGTATGATGGGAAGGTATGTTCTTTATCTCTTTTATATATTTGAAATATGGATTTACAGATCGACCATTTTAAGCTTAGTGAGATGATTGCCTTGCAACTATGATCGGTGTTACACCTTACAGTATCAGTCCAAATATCAGAGAAGGTTTACTCGAAGCTTTTTATGGAATTTATGAGAAGAGTCCTGATAAGGTAGTAAAGATACTGTTTTTCCGGATGGAATCCCATAATGTCATGAACCCTCTAGTATGATATTCCATTCTTTGAATCTTAATTTATTGCCAAATGAAGCTTATGCACTTATGCAGGTCCTTCAAGCAATGATTCAGATGGGCGTTCTTGTCCCAACTGGAGATATGACTGCTGTTAAACGAACCGCACAGTTCTTCCTCAATAGGTAGCTTATTGAACCCATCTAGTGGGAATACATCCAAAGTCCGAAACCTTGAGAGACTGAGCAATAGTTTTTCTATCAGTTAATATCATTGCATGAATCATAAATTATTGATTTCATTACCTGCACAGGCTGCTTAAGACCACTAGAAAAGTGTTATAAATAGGAGAATCTAATATTTGAAGTGAAATTTTTTGCTCGTTACATAAAATAGTGATATCAGGGTTTGCTTTAGTCGTATGTTCAAACTGCTTCAACTCAAAGGTCATAGGTATGATTATTGTTTGTTGGTTTCATTGATAGGTAATATGTAAGTACCACCGTAGTCCACATTGAGGTTTGTGACTTGCTCTGTGCTTGAAATTAGGCAGCCTTTTTCACAAAACAAAAAAAAAAAGAGGAAACACTGATATTTATTTCAAAAATTTACTGCACATCTCTGACTAAATGGAAATATTTTAGGTTTATATTTTCTTTTCTTGCTAACATTTTGGTTTAGGAATGTCGTCTGTACTGAACTACTGATTAGTTATTTTAGCAGTTTACTGCAATATTTGACTTTGAGCTCTTCAATTTTATTTTTCTTTAGTTTTGAAGAACGCCTTGCTGCACAAAGGAGAGAGAGAGAGTTGGAAGCAGCTGAAGATGGATTCAAAAAGCCATTAAGCAAGGAAGAAAAAGTAATGAAGAAGAAAGAACGTCTGGCTGCTATTGGTAATGTATCGGGTTTAATTATGTGTCTGTTTTTATGTTTAGATTACTCGAAATGCATGCATACTCCCGATTAAGAAGAAGCTTTACATTGAGGTCCATACTCCATACGAGTATCAATAGTCTGCGGTATAGCATCCTTGTCTCATCTGAAATACCAAGTTGATGCTTTCTCTAAGAAATAGCAACACTTGTCTGTGATTGTCTGTGTTGGAATAGATGTTGCTTCAGGTCATTGATGCCTGCTTGATTATCAACTATAATAAAAATATCATATGCATACACCACCAAATAAATATATTTTTGCAATGGTGAGCATCTTAAGAATACTGAATGATCTTCTTCACAAGTCATCCCAAATTGTTGAATGACCTTGCTAACTTTCCAAATCAAGCACGAGGCAACCTTTCTAAAAAACACTTCTACAATTTGCCTAAGACCCTAAAAAAGTAAATATTCCGCCCCCAGCATTTTATGTTGAAAATCATAATGAAATAAAAAGAGGAAGAAGAATAGTAATAAATTATAAACAAATAAATGAGGCAATGGAGGGAGATGAAACAAAATAGAGACAAATTTGCAGAAGACCTAATATACCTTGAGCAACAAACCCTGGTGGTTGTTTCATGTAAATCTCCTCCAAGTCATCACGTAGGCTAACATTTTCATTATTCAAATGATGTAAAGACCAATGTTTCATGGAAGCCATAGATATGAAAGTCGAACAAAAGCCCTTTGAGCAACCGATGAGAAGACATCCTCAAAAACCAAGCCATACATTTTAGTATACCCTTTTGCCACAAAAACAGGCTTTCCATGGATCCATCTATCCTTTAGGGTCCACTTTAATAGTAAAAACCCATTGACAACCAAATGTAGGCCATGCAGAGGGGGAGCAAGAGTCCATGTGTAATTTGCCTCCAAAGCAAGCAAACATCTCATTAATGGTTGCATAATGCCATCTTAAATGGGATATGGCTTCTTGAACAATATTGGGGATGGTAAAAAATGAACAGTAGTTAGGTACAATGGGTAGGTTATAGTCAATGACAACTCAATTATAAATGGGATGAGGGTTAATGACAGAATATTTACCTTCAATGGGAAGATTCCCAAACCATATTTGGACAAAAGCTGACCTCTTGTAACGTTTGTCCAAACAGGGCTTACCCAGGGAAAAAAAATGCTATTAGTTCTATAACTTTATGCAGTCCGGAGGCTTTTCATTTACTTTTGACTCTCATCCTTTAACAGGTGAAGATTTATTAGCCATTGCAGCAGACCAGCCCTTCCGGTTTCCTGCTACATTCACATTCGTTGTTAGAGCCTTCTCGGGTAAATAAATATTATTGAATTTAATGTCCTACTTTGCACGTTTTACGCATGTGACTGCTAAGTAACACGTTAACTTGTTTCTGCAGTTTTGGATGGCATTGGAAAGGGACTTGACACCCGATTTGATATTACCGAGATTGCCAAACCGTGAGTGTTGTCTTCATATTTTGCAAACTTTTAAATATTGAAAGTTTTTATTTATTTTCAACTACACCTTTGGTAAAGGGAATTTTTGCACCAACCACTTGGCTAATATGATTTTGAATATGAGACCGGTTTTAAGGATCGCATGTGGATTGCATTCCAGAGGAGCTAGTGCTGTTGCATAGTTTTGTTTTCCTGTCCCGTTTCTAAATCTTGGCCTTTCAGGTCTCCAATGTCCTAAGATAAAATTGAAGTCTTCAATTATGTGTTGCATGTCTAACACAACTACCTCCTAGCCTTGTAGTTATGCTCTGGAGTTGCTGAGATTCCGTGAAGCAGGAGTTGAAGTTATCATGAAGGCAGTCGCAAACTTGCTCTACTGTTAATGAATTCAGTCTAAGTATTGCTATTATGATTTCGTTACTCATGATTTTCTATATCTACAGGACTTCAGAAAGAGATGGGACAGACAATCTCAAGCCTTTTACAACTTATTTAGACAGGCTGACAGGGTTGAAAAGCTGGCTAACATTATCCAGAGATTGGTCTGTATTGGATTTTGGTTTGCATAATTTGAGTAAATTATTTGATTTTGTATCTTTTGTTTGTTTGGGATTTCTGATATTGTAAATCACATCTTGTTGGACTTCACTTTTTCACAGGAGCAAGGCGATCTAAAGCTTAGAGTCCGAGCTTTGGAATCTGAGAGAGCATTCCAACGTGTTGCAGCTGTGCAGAAAACAATTGGGAATGTGAGTGAAGATGTCTAATAACAGTGAAATGCAAATTTAATTATTTACTGGGATCTGGTTTGAATATGATTAATAACCGGTAAACGTTCACATGTTTGTCATTATTGATTTTTATGCATCACCTTTCAAAGTTCATAGTTTTTATCTACTGCAAGTAACTGTTAGTTGTTGTGTGACGATGCATGCAATGACAGCAACTCATGAAAATATGGAAATGAAAATTGATACATTTACTACTTCATGCTTAAAATAAATAAGCTTACCTGTTTTTGGGACATTTGTGAGTGACCTGGCATGTATGTGTTGGTTTTCATTTTGAAAAAGTATGAATCATTTTTTAACATCAATGTGATTAATATTGTACTTTTAATATTTTTTCAAGAGATGAGGGAATGATGGATGTCTATATTGACTCAAAACAAGTATATTCCATGCATATATATATATTGTAAACCACATACATGTTATTTGATAATCAACTCTTCTGGTAAGTGTTTGGTATTTGAATTTTATAAAAGACTAGAAAAACTGTTGGGATAATGCATACTCATTTCACCTTTTGTCTATTAACAGGCAGTAGCTGCTGGGAGCTTAATAAATCTTGCAACAATTCTGTATCTCAATTCAATTAGGGTATACTAGTCTCATCTCACTTGTCTTTCTCGTGGTGATTATCTCATCAATTAATTAATTATTTGCTTGTATTTTCTCATTCGTTTATTAAGTCTTATCTTTTCAGGGGCCTGCCACTATAGCATATTTCTTTTGTGCTATATTTGGTTTTCAAGTTCTCTTTGGCATTGTGAAGGTCAAGAAGTTAGATGAGCGGGAACGGTTGATTACAGGGACTGCATAAGCATCTACAAGGTGAATGTTGCTTTATTTTAGAAAAAATATTTAAAATATGAAACATCCATATTAAGACTATATGCAAAAATTTCAATTAGGTAATCAAAAGGATTATTTCGCAAGGTTTAGAGATGATTTTTTTCTTTCTAGTATGTTGTTTGTGTCATGATCTCACTCACATTGGTAAGGTCGTGTGCGTCTTACCCATCCCAGACACACAATGATGGGAGAGCGAGAGCCTTGTCCAATCGGCTGCCCTTTTCATGGTGCTTATTTCTGCTTCCCTGCTCCCGGTGGATACATAGGCTGCATACATTTGAGCCTCCTCAGATCATACCTGACAGTGGTGGGAACTTGGTGAATATGGCCATCCTTTTATAAATAGTAGTTATAACTAGAGGGTTTAGCTGTAAATGGTTTGACATAAATAAATTCTTAATAGCTCCTGTTGTACAAGTTTTGAGGTCCTTGACATGTCCCAACTTAATTATTTTCGTTTGATTTAGCCCATTGCAGTTATAGGATGGACATTTGCCCATGTTAAGATCATGGTCAAAAGTCAACCTTCAGAGCATCAATAAGCAGCTCAATGTAGTAGCCAACATCATGAAAGACATCAGTGTGCAAAAACATTCAACTGGAAGTTGCAGGTATATTGGAGGCTTCTTTTGTTCAACTGATTAATTTGCTTAGAGGATCAGACCCGAGGTACTCAATCGGCTAGCCACATTTTTGTCAATAATACGAAACCCTCTCCTTCCATAATTATATCCTCGTGGTCAAGTAACATTATTATTGTTTTTCTTTAGTACCTCATATCTGTATTAGTAAATTATATAGGGATTAGTATAGGTTTACTGTTATGAGTACCATATTGGTATGATATGGCTTCCAATAAATTGACATCAGGAAGCTATGCTTGTAACTTACGTACATAAATTTGTTCAATGAAAATGCAAGTGTATGTATTTACCAACCATATGTTGGAAGGATCTATGTTCCTTAAGTTATGATAAATATGATTTTCCTCACTGTTATGTGAGTATTTGATTTGCTAATATATGAATAATAATGAAGCATGATGAAATTACTTATATTATTGATTAAAAAAAATATAAAGCTCTAAATAAAAGTGTTGAAATTTGTTACTAATAAATCATGTTAAATTTTTGTTCGAGCATAATATAAATTAGTCAAAATGCATGCTCTGTTTTTCTTTCTTTTTAATCCTTGATGGCCATTTTTATTAAATTCTCCTTCTCTCTCTCAACCCTTGTTTTCCATTTTTTCTTCCCCTCAAACCACTAAAGATAAAATAGAACTTTTAATTGATATTGGCCAGAAAAAGATTCCATTAAACAATGAAAGAAAACAGCTTATAGATCCTTTGCAATTACCAATATGGCTAGTTTCAGACAAGCTGGACTGATTATTAGCATGACACGCATATATCATCCAGTAAAGGGATATGAATTCTTATTACAAGAAGCAAAACTATGTGATGTGATTTAAGGTAAAGAGTTGGTATAAACATAGTCTTCATTCTCAAAAACAGTTTCTTCAGACCCTCCACTTCTTCCCTTGCTTTTACCCCTTTGCTTTTCCCACCCAGCACTTCTCTACATAATAAAAATCCAGTTACTTTGATTTGTTTATGTATGCTCATTCAAATTTAAACAGCCAAAGAAAAAAGATCAAAGACGTGGATATCGAGAGTGAGATTCAAACTCACAACAGTGGCAGAACTTCCAGAAGCCAAAACTGCATCTTTGTTGATAAATGATCCCTTTTGAACAGCACATAACACATTGAAGGTAAATAAGAGAAAAAGAAACATAGCAGGTATCGAGAGTCTCATAGTATTAGACCTATCTATGATATATGCTATATGTGTCCATCATCTTATACTAAATATATAACAGATAATTGTGGCCTAAAAAATTCACGTGCCAGCATTGACAGTATGTTGATACTTGATATTATTTATAATTATCATTCATATTGAATCAAGAGTGCTTCAGCATTCTCCTTTGACCTGTCTTCGGATTCCTCGGCAAGAAGGCTCGACCCTCAAGGTTATTTTGGCTATATATATATATATATATATATATATATATATATATATATATATATATATATATATAAAGTGAGCTTCCCGTGTCAAGTGTACAGATTTGTCACTGTGAAGTTTGGTTTGAACCCAAGTCAACCCCGACACCACCTGCCTACTTGTTGGCTTTGAGAATCAACCCAGAAAATTGCATAAGGAAAATGTTTCTGTTACATGTAATGCGAGGTGTAAGAGGATATAAAATTGATTTGGTGGTTAAGAGGATATAAAATTGATTTGGTGGTTAAGGTGAAGTAGGGCAATGTGGAGTTGATTGATAGGAGGTTGAGGGTTTGATCCAGACTCTTGACAAAACACTGACAACAATAATAATACTAATTACTAACATTAGATGTTGAAAAAAAAAATGTGAAGTGTAATTGAGAGGTGTAGCCAAGTGAAGAATAGAAGGCAGCCGCAAGTTTAGTGTGACTTGGCCTAGAGCAAAATAATAAGTTTGGTCAATCGTCTAGAATGCCATCAAGACATATATTCAAATAATTTGTGTACTCGTACTCTAATATCTATCTAACTTAACTATCTTACAAATATCTTGCGACAATCAAGAGTATAATTTCTTAACTAAAAAGAAACACAAGTTATATTTAAAAAAATCCAAATCATTTATAGGATCAATGAATTTGGAATCTACGGCATATACCATTATATGTAAAATATATTTGAGAAGAAACAACTCCTTCATCAATATATATACATAATTCCAAACCATGAAAAGGACAACTTATTTTTCTCAAAGTCTTATTCAAACCGATGTTATCAACATAACTTGCAATATCAACTACATTTGTCTTCGAATCTAATCACCATCACTATAAAGACGATAGGTAGGGATGGCAATAAGATGATTGGCTCTGGGCATAGTAAGGCCAAACTCCTCTTCCATGTCCAAATCACTTGGTAACATATGATTACACAATCTCCAATCAAAGCAATGCACAAGTTGGGCAACCACTAAACGCACCACAGTTAAACCCAATTGTATTCCAGGACAACCCCTTCTGCCAGAACCAAATGGAATGAACTGAAAATCACGCCCTTTAACATCTATGTTGCTTCCTTCAAATCTCTCAGGCCAAAATTTCTCTGGATCAGTCCAAGCATTTGGGTCTCGCATAATTGACCATGCATTCACAATGACCCTTGATTTTTTAGGTATGAAAAAGTCTTCAACCATGCAGTCTTCCAAGGATTGGTGTGGAATTAGTAGCGGTGCCACAGGATGGAGTCTAAAGCTTTCCTTTATAACCATGTCCAAATACTCCAACTTGTCCAAATCTGATTCCACCACTTTTCTCTTTAAACCAACCACTATTTCCAACTCCTTTTGCACTTTTTTCATCACTCTTGGATTTCTTAGTAGCTCTGAAATTGCCCACTCCACTGATGTTGCAGAAGTATCCATTGAACCCAGTAGCATATCCTATACAAATGAACATGTAAAAAGTGAACAATGTGACATGTATGCAAAAATCATGTCAAAACCAACAAAATTCTTAAAATTTGGTCTTAGGGCATAACTCATGCACACAAAAACACATAATTTGTAAGATAAAGATGACCAAATAATATAATCACTACATAGACCATATCTCTAGTTGAGACTCTCAATACAACCCCTACGCTCAATACTAGAATATGAAGTGTGAGCTAATACAACAGAAATAACAAGGATCTCAATAAAACTTATAGCTAAATTCCTCCTATCATTATGTTTATGAAGACATGTGAAATTATCTGATGATATGATGCATTGTCACTGGTAAGTAGTAACTACTATGTTTTGGTATGTGAGCATGTAACTTTGAAGAAAAATATTAATAACAAATTAAGCATGATGAAAATTAAGCTCAACTAATTTTTACCAGCATTATGGCTTTTATATTGGGCCGTTCAATTCGGTATTCAGATTCTTCAGTACCAACAAATCCCAACATGACATCTACAAAATCTTTGGTCTTGTCATCTTTGTTATCAGATTGTATATGCTCATCAATAATTTTCTCAAAAAAGTCATCAAAAATTTTGCCAATTGTCTTCATGCGCCTAGTTAGTCCTTGTAGATCAAGTGGTCCAATATAAGGAATGTAATCACCAATGTTAGGAGTTGCAGCTAAATGCATCGCTTCTTGTATCACACTCTTGAACCCTTTCTCATCCAAGTCCTTATCCATATACTTCTTCCCAAAAACCATTCTACAACTCATATCAGCACTAAGTGTAGAAACCTTAGCACTTATATCAACTGTTGTTGTCCCATCATTAGCTACTTCTCTTATAAAATTTATCAATATGTCAAGTTCTTCTTCCCTCATGCTTCTAAAAGAGTTTATTTTTGTATGGCTCAACAATTCTAGTGTGCACATTTTTCGCATGTTTCGCCAATAAGAACCATATTCACCAAAACTCAAATTCCTCTGCTCCCAAGATATGTGTTTTGCTGCCTCAGTTGGTGGTCTACTTGCAAAGACAAGATCATGTGTTTTGAGGAAAAGTTCAGCTGCTTGAGGTGAAGAAACAACTATGGTTGGTACTAAACCTAAGCGCAAGTGCATGATTGGTCCATATTTTTTAGATAGTTTGTGCAAATCAATATGAGGATTTGCCCCTAACTTAAGAAGGCTACCCAAAATTGGTAACCCTTTTGGACCAGGTGGTAATTTCTTTGCTTTGTTGTTGCTTCCCCTTAGCCATAGACAAGTAAGAGAAACTAGAAAAACTGTTATCCAAATCAAAATCAAAATCATCGTAGCAATTTTGTGAGTTCAAAATATTGCTTTTGCATAGAGTTGTATTTCTCTGCTGCCAAGTGCTAAAGGCAATTTGGATAACACATAACCAAATATGGGGTTATATAATTTATAAGTAATGAAAGAAATGTTTGTGTTTGACAAGAAACTTTCTTAGTATCTAAGAGAAAATATATATTATATTTTTATGACATTAATGGATATGTCTCGTTTATTTTATATTGACAACTAATTACAACTATTTATAGTATAATTATTGTCTCACGCAATTACAAAAATAAAATAATATATCAAAATCAATAATTCTGATTAATTGTGACCATAAAATTAGTTTATATTTTATTTTCTTGTAAAAATGGAAATGGAATATGGTATTTGAGAATGAGAAATATTGTATTGTAGAGAGCAAATCTGATCTGATTGGCAGTAGAAGACAATTTGCTTTAAATGATTCGGTCTGCAAGAGCGACAAGACAGTTTGATAGGATAAGTAATTATAACTATGCATGTATCTATAGTTACTGCTTTGGGCGGATATCCCAATCCATCATAATATCATCTACCCCTATTCAGTCTCAACCAGTCATTCATCATTCAATAATAATAAATGCAACTTTATCTACTCCATTTCCATATTAAGAAAATAACGATATTCTTTTTAATTTTAATATTTAGTAATGAAAAGATTAATTTAACAGTAAAAAAGTGAGACTAATCACGTTATCTAAAGCGTCAATTTGATAATGTTTTTTTATATATTTTGTGTAAATATCGAAAGGTGGATGAAGAATCACATTAAAAAAAAATAGTTGTAATAAATTTGTTAAAAAAATGTGTTACTTTTATATATATATATATATATATATATATATATATAT
>JBBPBP010009779.1:5867923-5881227 GCA_037974735.1 Cicer chorassanicum
GGTTGTATTAAAGAAAATAGTCAAAATACTTGTTAAACTTTCAAATTCATAAACATAATTTTTTTAAAATAATTGACACATAATATATTTATTAACTTTAAACAATTAAAAAAATAACTTGATATTTCATAAATTTAGTCGATGTTTTACAAATTTCAAAATTCAAACTAACAATTTACTCATTTTTAAAATATTGGTCCACAATAAAATGTATTTCCATTTAAAAAGTTTCTATTTTAATCACAAAAAATAATTTTTGTTGTTTATATATATTTCCTCCGTCTCTTAATTAATATCATTTTAATAAATAAAAATTATCTTCTACAACACTATTATAAAACCTTGAACGACACTTTAGACTTGACGGAGTGAATAAAAGACAAGTAGTAAATAAACGTGGTTGACAGAACATAGTAAATAAATGTGGTTGACAGAACATATCCAATCACAGTCACGAGTTACATCTCATCGTAAACAGCAGTTGATCCCATTCCACGTCATCCAAGATGAATACGTTACCACCCAGAAACAGATAACTTAGCCGAAAATCTATAATAAAACAAAATAAATAAACTCTCCTATCATTTCTAGTTTCTTAGCAGAATCCCTCATTTTCATCTTAATAATTATTACACACTAGAATCCCTCATTTTCAGCTTAAACGGTGGAACCAAATCAAAGACAATACAATCTTTCTCAATATTTAACGTGCCAGAGTGTCTCTGATTCCAACAACTGTAACCCCCCATCCCCAATTAATATATTATTTATTAAATCGTTAAATTATTAAATTATCACTATATAATGCTTTACTTCACTCACTCAGATCAGAAAAATAAAATTAAATAAAAAAAACCAATCAAGAATCAACCATGGCAGCAGCGATGCAATTTCTACTAAAGAGATCGAACAAACTCAGCTCTTCCGATTTCATCGCATGCAGAACTTTTACATCCCTCGGATCCTCATCTTCCGCCGCCACCGCCACTCAAAACATCTCTACACCGCCGCAGCTTCCGCCGTTCGACCACCAACCTCATCCGTATAAAGGACCACTCGCCGATGAAGTTTTCGCCAAGCGAAAAACGTTCCTCGGTCCTTCCTTATTCCATTACTATCAGAAACCCGTCAGTTTCCTTAATGAACCTCATTATTATTAGTATTGAAATTAATTGATTGTGTTTGATTGGGATTATTTGAATTTGAACAATGTGTGTAGTTGAATATTGTGGAGGGGAAGATGCAATATCTATATGATGAGAATGGGAAGCGTTACCTTGATGCATTTGCTGGGATTGTTACTGTTTCTTGTGGACATTGTCATCCTCAAGTTTTGAATGCCATCTTTGAGCAGAGTAAACTTTTGCAGCATGCAACTACTATTTATTTGCACCATACTATAGCTGATTTCGCCGAGGCGTTGGCGTCGAAAATGCCTGGAAATCTTAAGGTAGTAGATCTTATTTAATTATGACTGTATGATTGCATAATGCCTCTGATTTCTCATGTCATGCATTGATTAGAGAAACCCTGTTCAATTTGGTAATGTGATAGATTTCATTGAATGTGGAACATAATTGTCAACTTTCAATTTCAGGTTGTTTATTTTGTAAATTCTGGTTCTGAAGCAAATGAATTGGCAATGCTGATGGCTAGATTGTATACTGGTAATCTTGGTATGATTTCTTTAAGGAATGCATATCATGGAGGGAGTTCTAATACAATGGGTCTCACCGCCCTTAACACCTGGAAATACCCAATTCCAGAGGTTTGTCAGTCTCTTTCTTATTTGATCATAATATTTCAAGTTTTCAATTGATCCTGCATATGCCACTTTTAAATTCCAATAAGAGTTATAAGTTACAGTATACATGTATTGCACCAAACTATGTTATTTTTCATCAATGTGGCGATTGAGACTCATTCATTTCCTTGTCAACCTGTTTTTACTCACTTGAACACTGAAGTCAATATTTGGGAACCAAATTTGAAGTTTGCTTTTAGTATAATCAAAATTGGTTCACATTTGATTTTTTTTAATGTCTATCGTCAGGACCTTCGCAAGCTGATCATAGATTTTAGGCAAACTTCAAAATTGAAAACTTAGTTTGTTTCAGACATTGTTGATTTTCTTCATTCAATTTTTTTATGCAGAAACAAACAAACCATAGTACGATAAAATTATTCTTAACAACATTTTGAACCTTTTAGGGTGAAATTCATCATGTTATGAATCCAGATCCATACCGTGGAATCTTTGGTACAGATGCTAATAGCTATGCCAGAGATGTCCAAGACCATATTGACTATGGTACTACAGGAAAAATTGCTGGATTTATAGCTGAAACAATTCAGGTATGTATAATCCATCATGTTCAATATTTAAGGTGCAAATTAGATTGGCCTACTTTTTATTTACTTTTTTCACCACGGCTTATTCTAGGGAGTTGGAGGAGCAGTTGAGTTGGCCCCTGGGTATTTAAAACAAGTCTATGACATCGTACACAAGGCTGGTGGTGTCTGCATTGCAGATGAAGTGCAAACTGGGTTTGGCCGCACAGGAAGCCATTATTGGGGATTCGAGACACAGGGTGTTATTCCTGATATAGTTACAATGGCAAAGGTATATGTCAAAATCTTAAATTTTTATTAAATAGTTCCTGAAACCTTGGCACCTTAGTTATACATGTCTCTAATGAGGTTAATTATCGATTCATGTCTATCTTTTAAGCTTAATTTCATGGTTTTCCTTAACATTTAGCTCGAGATATTTTGTTCTGCTATCTTTTAATTATAGTATATTTTTAAGCATGTTTTTATCTTTGCTATATACAATATTTTCATTAGAATTAGAATACATTTTGTTTTAGCTTTTTATCTTTCATATCTTCTGCAGTTATTCTGTTGTATCTAATGTTAATCTGTATTAGGGTATTGGCAACGGTTTGCCATTAGCAGCTGTAGTTACTACTCCAGAAATAGCAAGTGTGATGGCCCAGAAGATTCAATTTAATACGTTTGGGGGGAACCCTGTATGTTCTGCCGGGGGTCTTGCAGTGCTCAAGGTTCTAGATGAGGAGAAGCGCCAGGCTCATTGCGCTGATGTTGGTTCGCACTTGCTGGAGCGTTTGAGATCACTTATGCAACGACATGACAGTATGTCATTTTAAATATAACATCTTTTAAATGGTTAATTTTGTAATACAGTTCTTTTATGCCATGTTTGCATTTTTTGGCTATCTATGTACATGCCTTATTAGATTTGAGCCTCGTAACTGATCTGTTATAGTCAGCATGTAGCTGCATCATATGTGTTTACACAAAAGACTGTTTCTCAGGTTGCTGCAATTTTGTTGATTATTCTCATAGTTTATTATATAATTTGACAGTCATTGGTGATGTGAGGGGAAGGGGTTTAATGGTGGGGGTAGAGCTTGTTACCGACCAAAAAAACAAGACACCTGCAAAGGCTGAGACTGCTGTCATATTCGAAAAACTTAGAGGTGAGACAATAATCATATCATCATGCATATGAAGCAATCCTTTTCAATATATGTTCCAAATATAGTCTAACCATTTACATTCATATGGATTGAAGAGCTTGGTGTTCTTATTGGGAAAGGAGGACTGCATGGAAATGTTTTTAGGATTAAGCCGCCAATGTGCTTCACCAAAGATGATGCAGGTATAATTTCGTTCTCCTCTCTTAACTGAGATGCAAATTCCAGATTTTATATTGAAGTCTTTAACTTAGCAAAAACTATTATTTCACTGACCATTCTCTTTGCTTGCAGATTTTCTTGTGGATGCCCTGGATTATTCTATGACAAAGTTGTGAAATGATTATGCGTCGTGCTAGCATCAAATAAAATCCTTGATAATGGAGGCAAATTGCTACAAGACAACAGAATTTGTAAACATACATTCATAAGTTGTATTACCAATAATGAAATGTTCACCCATTGCGAAGAGGGTGTTTCTTCTTTTAGTCGGTACATTATGAGTTGAACATGGATTAGTGTATTGTATATAATTTGGGTTTCATGGCATCAAAAGGTTGCAATCAGTTTTAGATTAATGTTAAATCCATATAGGAAAGATCGACTACGAATGCATATTTGCTGACTACATTTCAAATCATGACATCATTAACCCGTTATGCTATGCAAATTGCGATTGTTCATTTAAGAAGAGGCGATTCAGATTTTGTTCCATCCAGATTGACGACCTAGATTCAAAGCTCGAAAATCATATTTTACATTCTCAGCAAATTCAACACATTTAGGAAAATAAAATTTATTTGTTAAGGTTTCTAGAGTCTGCTAAAGAAGAAACTTGGCTAGCAAGAAACACTTGTTTCATGTTCAAAACACCCAGCTTTTACACATCTTACATTACCAATATCAATAGAATCACCATGATCATCTATTCATAAATGGGCAGTCATATTTACAACTTTACCGCAAGGCTTTGCCAGCATCGGGATCTCCAGTAATCGTGACCATGGTGTTAAAAGTACAAGTTTGCTCTATCTCTTGCTTGAAGATTACTAAGCAGGTTCGCGAGGACGATTAGTCCAAAGTGTGCTCAAAGCCCTTAGACGTTGAAAATATTCACCCAAAGCAAGCAGCCATCGAGCAGTTTGACGTATGGTAAGTATTCGAGACATCTGCTGCAAAGTTTCCTGTCGTAGATGATCAGCCTGTTTGACAGTATTAAGCTTAATTGGTTCAGTTTTTCTAGTAGCATTGTTTAACCTTTTTTTATGGTCAACTCCTAGTTTAACCTTTATAATGTGGTAATTTGTGTTGTGATAGAATATACATTCTAATGCATACTGGAGAAACTAATATTCTTGCTAAGATTAAAACCTCGTCTAATCTTAATATATACAAAGTGCATTACCTGGTTGACAAAACTAGCCAGAGCTTCCAGCCTCTCTATTGCAACATCCATCTGTGGAATGTAAATTCCTTCAATGAGTTGTCCTGCTACTACTGTGTCAGCAAGCATTCCCTGGAGTTTTTCCATACCTTGTGAAAGGGCATCTTCTGCTTGCCGACACGACTGTTCAAGATTACATGCATCAAACCTTTGTTCCTCTGTCAATGGTTCGATCAAAGGGACCAGAACCTGCAATTCTCATCACAAACATACATTAAGCCATAAATAATAGAAATATGACAACAGAAACAAACACGAGTTGGTCGAGTATCTTTATTAGGCATTACCTTAAGAAGTTCAGAGGGGCGAAAACCTCCAATCCACAGGAAAAACCTTTCAGCTGTTGTATTCCACATGCCGTTGATAACATAGAAAATATCTACTTGTGCAGCAGCAGATTTCATGCAGAAGAGTTTGAAATAGTGATTCATGATGCCATTTACAAGCGGCTCAAGCTGTATGTCACTGATATGAGCACTTAAAGCAGTTTTCAACTCCAATATTTGTCTGTTTTGCTCTTCCACCCAGTTTTCATACTCCATCTTAAAAGTTGTTATTTCTGTAAATTAGGTTCAAAAACTTGTTGGAGAAATGAGTTTAATAACAAGAAGAAAAATATACTCAAGGATACCTCAAAGCTAATATTATATCAACAAGACAGAATGAAGTGTTTAAACTTCATTGCACAGCTTAAGAAATTTCTGAACAACTTTACAGTTGCAATTAGATTCATGAAAATTGTACATAGTGCTGCAACCAAAAAGTCCAACCTATATCACGTAAACTGAAGCATAGAGATTTCTCTCAAAGTTTGCTTTAGAATTCACTCACTCTTGACCCTTGGTAGTTGATTTATTAGCTAATTGATTTTTATAGAGTAGGAAATGATTTAAACATAGATAAGAAAAAATAACTGATATCATCACAGCATAACCACATTGAAAAGAGCAGTGACAGAACAATGTCAAGATCCAGCAAACAACAAACAAACCTGAATTTACAGAGCCTTCAAAACCCAAATTATTAGAACACAATCCACCACCAACATACAACCCCTGCAGTTTTGTTGCCTCAAGAGATTAACAAAAGAGGAGAAAAACAAAATAGATATTTAACAATATGAAATGATCCCCAGCAGAAACTTCATATTACCTGTTGTTGTCTTGTGCGATCTAGCTCTTGCTCTAGCTGCACCAGCTTTAAACGACACGATTCTAACTGTTGTACATAAGCCTGTAATGAAATGTCACAAATCAAATGTTTGTTTGGTACAAAACTTCAATATGTGAAGTATAAAACTTAAAACAAACCTTTTTCTTTAAACGACTCTTACGAGCAGCCTCTCGGTTTTGCGCAAGACGTCTTTGCATCTGCATGTTTCATCACCTTATAAGCATAAAAAATGCAATCCAGACATCCAAAATTTGGAAGCAGGGAACCTCCTAATCTGCAGTGCAAAATTTGGTTCTAAAATGCTTTTTAATGTCACTTTAAATTTCTACTAAGTTGGAGGCATAAGTAAAGAATAAGATGAATCATCAACTTATGCATTCAGAAACAACTTGAAGTTAATATTGCACATGCAGTAATTAAGGTTCCCCATGTAGAAAGTAGAAACTAGTTTAAATTAGTAACATTATGTTAACGTTACCTTATCGGTAAGTTTGTTAGCTTCTTGATCATACTTGGTAGATGTTCCCAATATTCCAAAACAAGCATCCTCTGACTATAGGCATTTAATTTAACAGCATAAAATAATATAATTAGTAACGCGAAAATAGTCACTATCATGTGCAAAATACAAAGCATAAAAATTTGATAAACTTGCAACCTAACCTGATTACTTAACTTCATATTGGCCTCTTCAATTAAGGACATCGATGCACTTAAATCACCATTGTTCTTGAAATGTTCTTCCCATATAGCAAATTGGTGGATAGGATCATATACACCAATACTTGTGGAAACATATTGGGAGGATGAAGAATCCATGCCCTATGGACATATTTGGTCCAGCAATTTAACTTAATCATATAAATTAAACAATTACACATACAATGAACTACTACAAATAATCAATAAAATGCCTTGTAAAAAAAATTAATAACATCCAATCCAAATTGTCACAAGTACAAAAAAAAAAAGTGACACAATCTATTAACGATTTTATCGAAGAAAAATAACTCAAGTAATCATGAGTTCGATCGAAAAGTAAGTAAAATCTAATTAATGATTGTTTTAATTAGTATTACAACTCGGATTTCCTTAAACAATTTACTCCACTCTTCAATTACACTTGGGCAAATTGACTCTGGGATTATATTTTTCCAAATAAAGAAAAGGAGGAACAAATTAAAATCAGAATTTTTGGAACGTACGTGAAAATAAAGTCAAATAGATATACACACTTTTTAAAACACAAAACGAAAAATGATTATTATTATTATTACATAATAACAAGAGGAAGAAAGTACCGGAGAAGTGGATCATAGAAAGCGCACAACAAAAGCAACTTGTGTTTCCATTTCCAAAAGTAAAAAAGCTGTTATGTTTTGTTTGATGTATTGATGACTTTGTTTCTCGTACTTGGTTGTTCTCGATTTCCTCGGAAGATAAATTTTTAAATTAGAAAGAAAATATATGCGACTACCATGAGAATGATCCAACTTTATTTATTTATTTATTTATTTATTTATTTATTTTGTTGCATAAGACACGCAACCAAAAAATAGAGAACCAAATTCCCAACGCAAACCATTTTCCAATCCAATATCTTCCAATTGCCAGCTCCCATCATGGCAAGACGAAACATTATTAAAATTATAATAAGTGCCACCACCTGTTTATGTATATTAATGACGATCAATTAATGAATAAAAGGCATTAACTAGTACTTTTTAAAATTAACTTATTATCATTTTATAATGAAGAAAAATGGATTATTGGTCGTTCTATTTTTATGTGTGTCAGCTCTGTTCTGTTTTATTAGTACTTGAATTGTGCCACGGAGAGTCAAGGCTTTCACACCTATAAATTTGTTGTATTTATCTGAAAACAAATAATTAAAAATCATTTTTAAATAATGTTTTTTTATGAAATTAATTTTTGGATTTGACTTTTATATTGGTCGTGGTTAAAGTTTTTGCCTAAAAATTAAAAATTGTAATAATGAAAAAATAATAATAGTTTTTATCCAAAAAATATTAGTCTTATTACTAAATTATTTTTATTAATTATTAGTGAATTTTGTACTATCATAAATATAAAGTATAATTATTATTTTTAAAATAGTATAAATAATAATAATTAAATAATAAATTAAAATTATGCTCATTGATTTTGTTTACTATGCCAAATTTTTCAAATGACTCCATCTGATAAATTATTGCTTAAATATGCTTCTGATTTCTGCAAATATAACTATTTTAATTTTAATTTCTATAAATATTATTGTTTTTATTTATACTCTTGTAATTTCACAAATTTTTTAAAATTTTTAATTCAAAAACATTGTCGTGACATTACTTTGTTGATGTGGCACCAGAATAATTTTGCTGATCGGATTAAATATGTTGACTTTACAATTTTTATATTTAAAATTAAAAATAATTCATTATTTCATTCAATCATTAGTATTTTCTTTTTAATAACTTTTATTCATAAATGTTTATTTTCTTCGTCATCTACGGATGATTCTTCAACCCATTTTTAAAGAATCAAATAACCAAAAATTCATCTTCAACCACAAACCCAAAATTTCATCTTCAACCACAAGCCTAACTATTTTTTTTTTTACTCAATCATCTTCAAAACCCAAAAATAATCATTTCAACATATCCAATATTCAACCTTCTTTCAACTCAGAAACTTTTAAACCCAAATTGATCCTTCCCAACTTCCAACCATGGAATAACAATTCTGTGCTCCAAAGATATCTTTCTCATTTCAAAGAACTCAAGTACTTCTTATTACTTAAAAATAATTAAACCCAGTGTATGGAAAATCAATATTAAAAAAAGGGAACATAAAAATGACATAACTACTGAGAAAAAATTAGAAAAAGAAACCAGAAAATATCTAGATCTACACACCCATAAAAACAACAAACAAACCCACAAAAAATGGTTCAATAAACTCAGATGTATGAGACAGGTTCCATCCTAAAGGAAGAAAATAACAAATCTATCCTTCTCTCTCTTTTACTCTTCCTTTTGCTTTCTTCTCCCTGTGCTTGTTCTTCTCTTCTCTTCTCTTCCTTAGTAGTTAGTTCTGAACCCTAAATCCCAATATTTTTTCAACACAATTAAGACTATTTTCTAATTATTTGATTTTTAAAGTAAATTAATAGTTAGTTAATTTTCAATTATAAAAAATTGCATTGTCGGTTTACCCAAGGATACATAAATAAAAATTGACCATGTAAACATTTTTTAATTGATAAAATTTATTAACGACTTTTTTTAAATTTTTTGTGAAATTGTAAAGATATAAATAAATAAAAATATTTATAAAGATCAAAATCAAAACGAATTTTATTTATAAGATTTGAAAACTTATTGGTTTAATTGTAATTTTAGTCCCCCTATTTATACTGATTCACGAAATTGGTCCTCCTATTTTAAAAGTCGACAGTTTTAGTCCCTCCCTCTGATTTTTTTAGCTAAAAAATGACGATTTGATATATTTTAAATGACGTGACATACAATTCTATGATATAAAATTATTTAGATCCATTAATTATTCATATGTCATTAATTAAATTAAAAATACGGAAAAAAATTGAAGTTCAAAGTTAAGTTTTTACGACGTTTTACTCCATTTTCATGGGTGTTAATCACTCTACATCATCGTATCATATGTCATGTTATTCAAAACATCTCACGTCATCATTTTTTAGCTAAAAAATCAGAGGGAGGGACCAAAACTGTCGAGTTTTAAAATAGGGGACCAATTTCGTGAATCAGTATAAATAGGGGGACTAAAACTACAATTAAGCCAAACTTATTTAAGTATAAATTTTTAATATCAATATAAAATAGTGTAAATACTTTTTTTATTAAAATACTATCACTAAATTGTCGCTAAATAATAAGCAAATAACCATTGTAGTGATGGCCAAATTTCTAATTCCACTAATAATATGTGCATTAGGTCTATCATACATATTAGATTAGTAGGGTTTTCTAGCTAACGTCGTTTTTCAATCACACATATCCCTCTATATATATGTGAATGTAAGACTTTAATCCAAATGGACGTCGTATCTAATTAAAGTAAATTTTCTCCGTCAAAGTTAGGATGGATTCGGATGACTACATGTAAATATGAGGATTGTAATGGGTAAGAGGTGCTCATCCCACACCCATCCCCGAATGTGTCATTCTATTAAAGTCATTCAGTGTATCAAAAATATTAAAGTCATTCAATGCATCCCCTAAATTGACTAATATGTCTTTGAATCGACTTATAGTAATCTTGAAACCAATTCATGATGCTTGCATCATATGAATGGATTCATAAAACTCTTTGAGAGTAAGTGAATCGATACATGTGTGAATCAGTTCATGCAGTTTATGATTAAAATTCGGGGTTTTTAAAAACTTATGAATCGATTCATATATTTGTGAAACGATTCATAATACCACTTGCAAAATTTAGTTTTTTCAATTACAAATCAGTTATTTGTGTAGGGTGTCCAACTTTGCATGCATGAGACACAATTACTCTTTCACATGTTGGTTGATGGTAGTCCCATTAATGGCCTCATCTGAGTGCTTGTGGGTGGCTTGAACGGCATCATCTAAGCCTTAGAAGTTGGATTTATAGGTGTTGGAAGCATTGATTTAAGGCAATAAAAACACCAATGATGATGGGTTCTGAAGCTATGGTAGCAACTAGGGTTGAGCTAGTAGCCTAAGGAATGAAAAAATTAAATAAATGCAAGTTAACTTTTCATGCCATTCAAAGAAGCAACATTACCCTAAAATAGTTAGGATTTTCACTAATAGATCTAAACTGCTTTGGTCATGGGCTACTTAGAGGAATTAGAAAAGCGTATAGGTCATGGACCACTTAGGGCAATTTTAAAAAAAAAATACTACAACAATTAAAATAACTCAAACTCGAGGATAGTGACATGATGGAGGGATTCATACCTTCCTCACACCTACCCCCAAACGCGTATTGTTATTAAAGTCATTCAATGCATTAAAAATATTTTCAAAATAATTCTAAACTTCCTAAATTGACTTTTACGCATTTGAATCGACTTACATTGGTCCTGATATCAATTCATGATGCTTGCATCAAATGAATCGATTCATAAAACTCTCTTGGAGTGAGTGAATCAATTCATGCTAATTGTGAATCAGTTCACGTGGTTCATGATTGAAATTCTAAGGTTTTGAAAAAATGATGAATTGATTCCACTTGCAAAACTTAGTTTTGTCAATTGCAAATAAGTTATTTTTGTTCCACTATACTTTCATTTTTGAATCATGTATCGATATATACTAACTTGTTTCTTCATGCTAAAGTGAACACTTTCATTCAAGATTTATATAATTTAGGAAATAGTGTGATGGTGTGCATGAGTTCTCCTTGATGCCAACAGTTATGTGATGAGTGTGGTGAGAGACTTATGCCTAGGTGCCATGGATCTATCCATGTCTATTGTTTGTAAGTTGTTGTTGGTTGTCCAACTTTGCATCCATGAGATCCATCTATTGATTCAAATTTTGGTTGGTGGCAGTTAGAGGTGTTCACATTTAAACTGATAAAAAAAAAACCGTAAATTGATCCGAAAAAATCCAAAAACTGCATAAAACCTAATATTTTTGGATATTTTTAATGTCCTTTTGTGAAAATCGCAAGGATCGAATTGGATTTCATATTACTTTTTGAAAACTAAACCAAACTACAATAATAAATTTTAATACTTATTTATTTTTTTATTAGTATAATATATTGCGTTTATATATTATTTGTTGGTTTTTAATTTTTCCTAATAATATTTATTAGTTTAATTTGATTAATTTTGTTGCTATTTCATGTATTATTAAATTTAAGCATGTTATATGTTATATTTCACGTCAAACCTACCATTTTAACGTGTTTTTATAATATTAATTAATATTATTATGTTTTTTCCAGTTGTTATTTGGATATCCAAAAGTCGATCTAAATTAAATTCTTGAAATTGGATCGGATCAGATTTTTTAAAACCTTGTCATTTAAACTGAATTGAACCACTTGTAATTTTAACTTTAGATCAAATGAATTTTTATTTTTAAGTCGATTCAAACCGTATAACAAATACTCTAGTGGCAACGCGATTAATGGCCTCATCTGAGTGTTGGTGGGTGGCCTTAATGGCAATATATAAGCCTTAGAGGTTGGGTTTGTAGGTTTAGCATTGATGTCATTCAAAAAAGCAACATTACACTTAAATAGTTAGAGTTTTCACTAATAAATCTAAACAAGTTTGGTCATAGAAGAATTAAAAAAACTTATGAGTCATGGACCACTTAGAGGAATTATAAAAAAATACTAGTGCAATTAAAACAAACTAGACCCCAATTTAGTTGCTTCACTTAAAGGTAAACCCTTAATGCCAAAAGGCTACTGAATATTTCTCTTAGGCCTATTGTGACACAGCTCACTAACGATGTTTGATGATTTGGTTGTCATGGACATTTTTTACAAAGAGACTTGTGATGACACACTTTGATGAAAAGTTTATTCTTTTTTCCAGTGTAGTATACTTCCTCTTCCAGTTGATTGTGTTTTTCTTTGTTTATGTTTAGAGTATTTTCCAGCCTAGTTTTTCGTATCTAGAAGATGATGAATACCCAACTGATATGCATGTTTGGAGGATTTTAGTGTCAATATAACTTTCAAGGAGGTGGGGGTAGAAAAGGAATGATATGTTCCTCTGCCTTTTAATTGGATTCACAATGGACTTTTGAGTTTGGTATATTCCTTAGTAACTGTTTGGCATATATGCCCAAAGATTTTGTATTAGTAATTAGTTATGTCTATGGGGTCAATTTAGGTAGCTCATAAACTTATGCCAAATCAAACATTCTTTTATAAGAAACTTGTGTGTGCCACTTGTCCATACTCATATGGTACGCAAGTTCTTGTTTTAATGTAATCTTTAATTATAAGGTCAATTTTAAAAAAAATGTTCCTAAATATAATTTTTTTTTTAATTTATCAGATGTATTTCTTTTTTTATTTTAAATACATCTCTCACTAAAAGCATCGATTTGTCTTAAAAGATGAAAAATCAACCTTGAGTATATTTATGACAAATAATAATTTAGTAATAGTAATACATAATATATATATATATATAT